>ML423520.1:0-33983 GCA_005239525.1 Nicotiana knightiana
ATATATATATATATAACATAAGGCAAAACAAAATGAAATATCGCGGTAAATAAAGACTGAAATGTAACAAGGAAGAAATCATGGAGAAATAACAGCTCGGTACACAGAAAAATAAGAAAGGATCTCCTGAGATACTCTCTCATAGTCCCAAACTTAAATGTGCAGGGGGATCTCCCGGAATACCGTTCCGTAGTCCCAAAATAAATATGCAAGACAGGGGGATCAGCAAAATAACAGGAGATCTCCCGAGATACTATCTCGTAGTCCCAAATGTAAATGTGCAGGGGGATCTCCCGGAATACTGTTCCATAGTCCCAAAGTAAATATTCAAGACAGGGGGATCTCCCCGGAATACTGTTCCATAGTCCAAAATAAATATGCAGTACAGGGGGATACCAAAGTAAATTTGTAGCCAACAGCAGAATTCAATAGTTACGGCACGAAATATTACAATTTAACCTAAGTACAAGTTAAGGAAAGATAGGAAATCACTATACATGTTTCACGTAGTCCAGGTAAAACAGTTAAGGCAAGTAGGCATGCTTTCTTAGTCCAATAAGTTACTACACATGCTAATAAGTTCAAATAAGAGGAAGACATGTTATTATTTAATGAAAATCGGGTTTTTCAAGTATTATCCCGTGTACATACTCATCACCTTACGCACACGGCGCTCATATATCAATAACAGTACCAATACTAAAGGGGAGTTCTCCCACACAAGGTTAGGCAAGCCACTTACCTCGAACCAAGCTCAACTCAATCCGAAATAATGTTCTTTCCACAAATATCCGACTCCAAATGGCCCAAATCTAGCCAAAACCAATTACATAACATAAATATAACTACAAGAAACTAATATAGCGAACGGAATCAAAGTTAAAGCAAGAAATTGGAAAATCACTCAAAAATCCTCCTCGGGTCCACGTCTCGGAATCGAGTAAAATTCATAAATTATGAACACTCATTCACTCACGAGTTCACTCATACCAAAATTATCCAAATCTGATGTCAAAATCCCAATTAAAACTCAAAATCTTAGTTGAAGAACTTCTTTCCGTTTTTCACCCCAAATCCGAAATTAAATGATAAAATTAAGGATAGATTAGTTGGATATAACCAAAATCAAGTGTAGAATCATTACCCAATTGATATCTCTGCAAATCCCTCAAAGTCTCTTCCAAATCCGAGCTCCCAAACTCAAGTTTTGATAAAAATGGCCAAACCCTCTATTTTGAAATGTTTAATACTGCCTAGTGATTTCTTAATCTCGATCCCAGAAATAGCCTCACGGTCGCGAAGAGCAACACTTAAACTCCTATGCTTCCTCACTTCTTCTTCGTGAACGCAGCCTAGCTCACGCATTCGCAATGCACAACCTGATAACCTTACGCGATCGCGTCTTCATATTCACGAATGAGAAGAGCAACCTTAGCTGACCTCTCAGATGACCTATGCGATCGCGAGAGCTCCCTTGCGAATGCGATGAAGAAAAAATGTCTGCTACAAATACCAGAAAATCTGCCAACTCCCAAAGTCCGAAAATGATCCGTTGAGAATCCAAAACACACCCGAGGACCCCGGTGCCTCAACAAAACATACCAACCAATTCTAAAACACCATAAGAACTTAGTCGAGCCTTCAAACCACATCAAACAACATCAAAAACACGAATTACACACGGATTCAAGCCTAATGAACTTTAAAATTTCTAAATTCTACAAATGACATCGAAACGTATCAAATCACGTCTGAATGGCCTAAAATTTTACACACAATTTAAAAATACAGTGCGAACCTACTCCAACTTCCAGAATTCCATTCCAAACCCGATATCAAAATTTCCACTACCGACCAAAATTCCAACTTTTGTCAATTCAAGCCTAATTCTACTACGGTCCTCCAAATAACATTCCGGATGCGCTCTTAAGTCCAAAATCACCTACGGAGCTAACGGAACCATAAATATTCAAATTTGAGGTTGTTTATCCACAAGTCGACATTCGGTCGACTTTACCAACTTAAGCTTCCAATTAAGAGACTAAGTGTCTCAATTCACTCCAAAAATAAAAAAGAACCCTCCCGACTAGACACAATAGCAGAAAATGATACATGAGAAGTAGTTAATAGGGCATCGGGGCTCTAACTCTCAAAATGACCAGCCGGGTCATTACACAATAGCACGGCAGAAACCTCATGCAAACAATAACAACAGCACGACAGAGACCTCGTGCAAACAACCAAAGAAGTCACCTCAACACTAACACAAATGCCAAACATAACAACTAAACAAAATGACACTGCACAACTTACACATTGCCTCAATACAAACCACGGCCTTTGCAGCTCAACACCAAACTCAAAAGCAAGATATTTCAAGGATAGCAATTTCATGTAAAGAACTCCATAGTTAAATAATGAATACGGAATCAAGAAAGCAATTAATTCAGTTAAACATGTAGTACAAGTTGCATATAAGAGATAAGACAGGTAGACATGTGAAATTAGGCTAAACATGATGAATATAACATGCTAAAGTAACTCAATTAAGGCATGAAAAGGAAACTATGTAGCTAAAATCGGAATTTCAACATCCAGCCCGTGTACGCACTCGTCACCTTGCGTGCACGGCTTTCACTTATCACAACAGTACCAAGTCCTAAGGGGAATTTCTCTCACACAAGGTTAGATAAGTCACTTACCTCACCACGCCAAATCAATCAATTAAAAGGTCTTTCCCTCGATTTTCCGACTCCGAAGAACTCGAGCTTGACAAAACAATTTCATACTATAAATATAACTATAGGAAACTAATTCAAATACTAAAATAATGATCTTAGCAAAGAATCGAAAAATCGCCTCAAAAAGTCAACCCAGACTTGCGTCTTGGAACCCGACCAAAATTATAAAATCCTGAACACCCATTCGGTATCGAGTCCAACCATACAACAATTACACAAATCCAATACCAAAATTTTGCTCAATCCCCAAAATTCGGCCTGAGAAGTTTCCTCCATTTCCCCTAATTTTTTAACCCAAATCCCTAATTAAATGATGAAATCAAAGATAGATTAGCGGAATTTAATAAAAAATGAATTAAGAAATCTTACCCCAACAATCCCTCTAAAAATTCCTCAAAATGTCACCTCAAACCAAGCTCTCTAAGTCCAAATTTTGTAATATGAAATAAACCCTCGATTTTGAAACTTAAGTATGCTTCCCAGTTATTTACACTACGTGATCGCGGAAACTCCTTCGCGATCGCGAAGAACAAAACTACCAATAGCTCAAAAACCTTATACGCGAACGTGAAACACTAGTCGCGAATGCGGAGTGAACTTTTTCCAAAGCCTTGTGATTGCGTGTACACCTTCACGACCGCATAGAGTAAAGCATCCACCTGCTCGTGTCCTCCCTTCCTTCACTGCGAATGCAGCAACTGCCACATCGCGATTCATTGGCCTCTCAAGCTTTGTGATCGTGTATGCCTTCACGCGATCACATAGAATGAAACCACAACTGCCAGTCACAAGGCTTAGCGATCGTGGCCCCTTATTCGCGATCTCGTAAGAGAACCAGAATTTCTGCAATTCCAAAATGATCTGAAATGCGCCGAACAAGGTTCGAATTACACCTGAGGGCCCCGGGACCTCAACCAAACATACCAACAAGTCTTAAAAC
Organism: Nicotiana knightiana; assembly: GCA_005239525.1. NCBI lineage: Eukaryota > Viridiplantae > Streptophyta > Magnoliopsida > Solanales > Solanaceae > Nicotiana > Nicotiana knightiana. The sequence continues at coordinate 3,682 of ML423520.1, forward strand.
ATGGTACGAACAGGCTTGAAGTGACAAATCACATCAAACAACACTAAAATTACGAAACGCGCCTCGATTCAAGCCTAAGAACTTATGAATTTTCGTATTTCCAAAACTAATATCGATTCCTACTAGAACAGCTCTGATTGGCACCAAATTTTGCACACAAGTCCTAAATAACATTACGAACCTATTCCAACTTCCGGAATCAGGAACCAATCCCGATATCAAAAAGTCCACTCACAGTCAAACTTTCCAAAATCTTCCAACTTTTGCCAATTAATACCGAAACGACCTACGGACCTCCAAAATAACATTCGGACACTGCTCCTAAGACCAAGATCACCATATAGAGCTATTAAAACCATTAAAACTCCATTCTGGAGTCATCTTCATACAAATCGGACTATGGTTAACTCCTACAACTTAAACTTCTAGTTTAGGGACTATATATCCCATTTCACTCCAAAACTCACCTGAACCCAAAACAAAACATCCCGGTAAGTCACATAACCACAGTATAACACAGAGAATACAATAAATAGGGGATCGGGATTAACACACTCAAAACAACTGATCGGGTCGTTACAATAAACAAATGTAGGTACGTGGTACGATCCTCCTCTGAATATTAAACACAAGCTCTCAATTATCAGTTACCTCCTCAACTGGAGTATATATATAAAATGGTCCCCGCCAGGTATGTCGCCAGAACTCAAATCAGGAAAACTCACGGATACACTGGCTTCTTGACAAATATTACGCATGATTCTACCGAGGTAAACGGCATTGTGATGACCCAAAAGGTCATCACCTATGTTATTAACCATCCCTACTTTTCCTCGATTTGTGTGCATAGTCCGGGCACGTAGCCGGACAGCTTAAATATGAAATTCTATGAAAAATGCTAAGATTTGATATTAAAATGAATAGATTTGACTTTGGTCAACATTTTGGGTAAACGGACCCGGACCAGTGATTTGACGGTCCCGGAAGGTCCGTAAGAAAATATGGGACTTGTCCGTATGCCCGGAATCAAATTCTGAGGTCCCAAGCCCGAGAAATGAATTTTTGAGTAAAATTGTTTTCTGAAAATATTTAAGGAAACTAAAAATGAAATCTGATTTGAAAGTAATGGTATCGGGCCCGTATTTTGGTTCTGGTGCCCGATACAGGTCTTATATGGTTTAAGCACTTTCTGTAAATTTTGGTTAAAATCGGATTTCATTTAACGTGTTTCTGAATTAAAAATGGAAAATTTGATGTTTTATAAAATTTGATAGAATTCATGGATATTGAGGTTTAATTCTATGTGTATGATGTTGTGTTGGCGATTTGATCACACGAGCAAGTTCTTAGGATGTTGTGTGAGTAATCTGTAAAATTTAGTGTCGTTCTGAGATGTATAGGTCAGTTCGGCACGTTGTTAGCGAGGTTAGAAAACTTAAAATTTCCTAAGTTGGTTCTTGAGGTTTGGGAGTGTGATTTCGAGTTTTAGCGTTGTTTTGAGAGTTCTGAAGGCTCGAGCGAGTCCGTATTATGATCTGGGACTCGTTGGTATACTTGGATTAGGGCACGGGTGGGCCCAAGTGCCTTTCCGGCACCTAACGTGGCTAAGAACCAGCAAGACAAATTCCTCCATTGTTGAGAACTTTCGACCAGGTCTTGCAAGGTAAGTAGTTCCCACCCATAAGCTTGTTTTATGCATGTATCTTAGCCTAATTATTTACACAAATTAGTGCCAAAAATTCAAGAAAATGGGTAGTAACCAAGAACTTGTGATCACCTTAGAATTTTCAGTGAATTGGCCATGAAATCAAGTAAAAATTGTGTATTTATGATCCTTAGGCCTCGGGTGAGTGTTTCCTTCGAAAGTTTCGAGAATCCGAGCGAGCGAGCCCGGGGTCGATTTTTGATAAAACTGAAAGTATGCTAGGAAATGGATAATTAGGCCATGTAATTGAATATTTGAATCCGTATTGATATACTTGAGTTGATTATGCCTAGATAATACCATTCCGGAGTCAAATTCTAAAGGAAAAGCGGTGTTAGAAGGTTGATTGCTATACTTTGTACCCGAGGTAAGTGTTGGTCTAACCTTAGCTTGAGGGAATAAGAATTGAGTCTTGATTTCTACTTGCTAATTGTAGAGTACGATGTATAGGCATGGTGACGAGTATCTATACATTGGTGTCTAGCATGACCGTGAGGCCTTTGAATATTCTGATTTTGTGGTAATTCCCATGCTTAATTGATGATTTCTATATGTTGTGAAGAATATGTGAAGGGAATTGTATTCTTTAAACATCTTTGGAGCATTGACTCAGATTGTGAAATGAATAATGAATAAATATGAGATATTACAGTCTTTGGAGTGTTGGCTCAAGTGATAGAATAAATCATGGAAATGAAAGTGAAAGAAAGATAAAGAGTTATTGAAATATACCCTTGCCGGGATTTAATTGTTTGATATTGTCTCCCTTTCCGGGATTTCTATTTATGTTTTGTTTACTCCCTTGCCCGTTGTTTGTGATTGTTGTTTGGATGAGGAAGAGTGTTAAAGTACGAAGGGTGATGTCGTGCACTTATTTTGGTGAGTATGAGAGTAAAGCACGAAGGGTGATGTCGTGCACTTGTTTTGGTGAGTATGAGAGTAAATCACAAAGGGTGATGTCGTGCCATACGATGTACCATTCCGTACCAATATTCATTGATTACATTATACATTGCATAGTGAGGAAGAGAGTAAAAGCACGAAGGGTGATGTCGTGCCATGATTTACATTGATTATATTATACATTACATAGTGAGGACAAGAGTAAAAGCACGAAGGGTGATGCCGTGCCATGATTTACATTGATTATATTATACATTTCATAGTGAGGACGAGAGTAAAAGCACGAAGGGTGATGCCGTGCGAGTTTGTGATTTCTTGTCCTTATTGATATGCTGGCTTGTTGTTCCTTTCCTTATTAAGATTTCTTATATGAAATTGTCATCTCCCCACAGCATGTTCCCCTTCCTTTGTTAATTATTTTCTCCCTACATTTCCTATTCGTTGTATATATGTATATATATTTATTTGAAATACACAGGTTTATTTGGTAGTCTGGTTCTAGCCTCGTCACTACTTCACCGAGGTTAGGCCAGGAACTTACTCAGTACATGGGGTCGGTTGTACTGATGCTACACCTGCACTTCTTTTATGTTGTGCAGATTACGCAGCTAGACCTGGAGGACATCATTAGTGGGAGTGTCTTCCAGTTCATCATAGAGGCTTCAAGGTATACCCGCTCGTGTACGTGGGCCTTGGCGTCTCTTCTATCCCCTTGTCTTCGATTCTGTCTTGTTTTTCCTTTAGTTTCAAAGGCAGACATGTATTTCCTTTTAGACTTGTATTTAGCACTCTTAGACAGTTCATGAGTTTGTGACTCCAGGTTTTGGGAAATTTTGCGTCGTTATATTGTGATTGTATTTACTTAGTTTAAACTGTATTTATTCCGCTGATTTAATTTCGAAGTGTTTTAGCTTATTCTGGAAAGTTGAGATTTTTATGCTAGTTTAGCTATATACGTTGGCTTGTCTAGCGGGTTCAACATTAGACGCCATCACGGCCCGATGGTGGGATTTCGGGGCGTGACAAGTTGGTATCAGAGCACTAGGTTACTTAGGTCTCACAACTCACGGACAACTTGGTAGAGTCTGAGGGATCGGTACGGAGACGTCTGTGCTTATCCCCCAGAGGCTGCAAAGTTAGGATGACTCCATATTTCTTTTCTTCTCTGTCGTGCGCTTTGATTCTGAGTACTGATTGAGTTTCTATTCTATTCTCTAGCAGATGGCGAGGACGCGTGCTTCCCTTGGTTCCGCCCAGCAGCATGACACTCCTGCTACAGCTCCTACTCGGGGTCGAGGTCGAGGACGAGGCCGTGCTAGAGGCCGAGGTCGGGGCCGGCCTCAGCCTAGAGCAGCAGCCCCAGTGAAGGACCCTCAGGTCGAGTCTGACAAGGAGGTCCCAGTTCCGGCAGTCCCAGTTGGACCAGCTCAGGTCCCAGAGGGGTTCATAGCTACCCCAGTGCTTCAGGACGCCCTTGTCCGTCTAGTCGGACTCATGGAGAGTGTAGCACAGGTGGGTCTTCTTCCTACAGCACCAGCCGTCTCTCAGGCTGGGGGAGGTTCCCAGACTCCTGCCGCCCGCGTGCCAGAGCAGCTAGCTCCACAGTTTCAGACTCCGGCACCTCAGCCAGCCGGAGTAGCTCAGCTGGGTATGGCAGCACCGGTAGCAGAGGGAGCACCTATGTCAGTAGATGCTCTGTGGAGGCTGGACAGGTTCACTAAGTTATTCACTGCCACTTACAATGGTTCACTATCAGAGGATCCCCAGGATTACTTGGACAGCTTCCACGAGGTTCTTCAGAACATGGGCATAGTGGAGTCCAACGGGGTTGACTTAGCTACTTTTCGATTATCGGGTGCATCCAAGAGTTGGTGGAGAGATTATTGCCTATCCAGACTAGCTGGATCTACACCTTTGACTTGGACTCAGTTCTTAGAGGTATTTCTGGGGAAGTTCCTTCCCATTACTCAGAGAGAGGACCTTCGGAGACAGTTTGAGTGTCTCCAGCAGGGATCTATGTCAGTCACTCAGTATGAGACTAGATTCATCACTCTAGCCTGACATGCTCTTATGATACTTCCTACTGATCAGAGAGGGTTCGGAGATTTATTGAGGGATTGGCCCGACCTATCAGACTTCAGATGGCTAGAGAGTCAGGTACAGACATATCGTTCCAGGATGCGGCCAATATGTCCAGGAGGATTGAGATGATTTTGTCACAGGGTGGTGGTCAGGTGGCTGACAAGAGGTCTCGTCATTTCGGTTGTTTCAGTGGAGCCTCATTTGGGGGCAGGGATTCTTCAGGCCGAGGTCATCTTCCCAGACCTTTTCATTTAGCTCTTCAGGTTTCCCATGGTACTTCGGTGGCCGTGGTTATCAGCCGCACTATTCTGATCAGCAGTCTTACAGTGCGCCACCAGCTCCCATCAGTGCACCGCAGCATCAGAGTTTCCGGGGTGGTCATTCAGGTCGACAGGCTCAAATTCAGTTCCCTCAACAGTCGAGGTCTTGTTACACTTGTGGCAATCCGGGTCACCTTGCCAGATTTTGCCCTCGAGCATCAGGTAGTTCTCAGCATCATGATTCCCGTGCCATGGTACAGGCACCAGGTGTTCCACAGCCAGCTAGAGGTGGGGGTATAGGTGCTAGAGGTGGAGGTAGAGGTCATAGAGGTGGAGCTCAGGCTGCTGGAGGTGGAGGCCAGCCAGCAGCCGACCGTCCTAGAGATGTGGTTCAGGGTGGTGGGGCCAGCCCCGATGTTATGCTCTTCCAGCCAGGCCATAGGCTGAGTCTTCAGATGCAGTCATTACAGGTACTATTCGGGTTTGTGACCGAGATGCTTCAGTGCTATTTGATCCAGGGTCTACGTATTCGTATGTGTCCTCTTATTTTGCACCATACCTAGTCATGCCTAGTGATCCACTGAGTGTTCCTGTTTATGTATCTACACTAGTGGGCGACTCTATCATGGTCGATCGTGTCCATCGTTCTTGTGTTATGGTGATTGGGGGTCTTGAGACCCGTGTTGATTTGTTGCTTTTGGGTATGGTCGATTTTGATGTTATATTGGGGATGGACTGGTTGTCCCCATATCATGCCATCTTGGATTGTCATTCCAAGACGGTGACCTTAGCCTTGCCAGATTTGCCCCGTTTGGAGTGGAAAGGAACTCCTAGTCATTCTACCCGCAGTGTTATTTCGTACGTGAAGGCTCGGCAATGGTCGAGAAGGAGTGTTTGGCTTATGTGCGCGATTCCAGTGTTGAGGTTCCCTCTATTGATTCGGTGCCCGTGGTTCGTGAGTTTCCATAGGTTTTTCCTTCAGACCTGCCGGGGATGCTACCCGACAGGGACGTTGACTTCTGCATTGATCTGGCTCCGGGCACCCAGCCCATTTCTATTTCGCTGTATCGCATGGCCCCGCCAGAGTTGAAATAGTTGAAGGAACAGTTGCAGGATTTGCTTGGGAAGGGTTTCATTAGACCAAGTGTTTTCCCTTGGGGTGCTCTAATGTTGTTTCTGAATAAAAAGGATGGTTCGATAAGGATGTGCATTGATTACCGGAAATTGAACAAGGTTACAATCAAGAATAAGTATCCACTGCCGAGGATTGATGATTTTTTCGATCAACTTCAGGGTGCCAAGGTATTTTCAAATATAGACTTGAGATCTGGCTACCATCAGTTGAGGATTAGGGCATCCGATGTCCCTAAGACAGCTTTTCGCACTCGGTACTGGCATTACGAGTTCTTAGTCAAGTCGTTCGGGTTGACGAATGCCCCAGCAGCTTTTATGGATTTGATGAACTGAGTGTTCAGGCCTTATTTGGACTCGTTCGTGATAGTTTTCATTGACGATATTTGATATACTCCCACAGCCAGGAGGAGCACGAGCAGCATCTCAGAGTGGTTCTTCAGACTCTGAAGGATAGTCAGCTTTATGCAAAGTTTTTGAAGTGTGAGTTCTGGTTGAGTTCAGTTGCATTCTTGGGTCATGTCGTGTCTGCAGAGGGTATTCAGGTTGACTCGAAGAAGATTGAGGCAGTCAAGAACTGGCCTAGACCAGCATCAGCTATAGAGATTCGGAGTTTCTTGGGATTAGCAGGCTATTATCGTCGGTTCGTGGAGGGGTTCTCATCTATTGCATCCCCAATGACTAGGTTGACCCACAAGGGTGCCCAGTTCAGATGGTCGGACAAATGTGAGGCGAGCTTTCAGAGGCTCAAGACCGCTCTGACTACTGCACCGGTAGTGGTTTTGCCCACAGGTTCAGGGCCTTATACAGTCTATTGTGATGCTTCCCGTATTGGGCTTGGTGCATTATTGATGCAGGATGGCAAGGTCATTGCTTATGCTTCGAGGAAGTTGAGAATTCATGAGAAGAACTACCCAATGCATGATTTAGAGTTGGCAGCCATTGTCCACACACTGAAGATTTGGAGGCACTACCTGTATGGCGTGGCGTGTGAGGTGTTCACTGATCATAAGAGTCTTCAGTACTTGTTCAAAAAGAAGGAGTTGAATTTAAGGCAGAGAAGATGGTTGGAGTTGTTGAAGGATTACGATATTACCATCTTATATCACCTAGGGAAGGCCAATGTGGTAGCCGATGCTTTGAGTAGGAAGTCAGCTAGTATGGGCAGTCTTGCTTTTATTTCGGTCAGTCAGAGGCCGCTTGCTTTGGATATTCAAGCTTTGGCCAATCGATTTGTGAGGTTGGATATTTCTGAGCCTAGTCGAGTGTTGGCTTGTACGGTTGCTCGTTCTTCGTTATTGGAGCGCATCCGTGATCGACAGTTTTATGATCCCCATTTGTGTGTCCTTAGAGACATCGTGCAGCGCGGAGGTGCCAAGAAGGTGACCTTAGATGATGATGGTGTTTTGAGATTACAGGGTCGGGTTTGTGTTCCTAATCTTGATGGGATCCGAGAGTTGATTTTAGAGGAGGCCCATAGTTCTCGGTACTCTATTCATCCGGGCGCCGCGAAGATGTATCAGGATTTGCAGCAGCATTATTTGTGGCGTAGAATGAAGAAGGATATTGTGGCATATGTGGCGCGGTGTTTGAATTGTCAACAGGTTAAGTATGAGCATCAGAGGCCTGGTGGCTTATTTCAGAGGATTGAGTTTCCCGAGTGGAAGTGGGAGAGGATCACTATGGACTTCGTAACCGGACTTTCGTTGACCCGGAAGAAGTTCGATGCAGTGTGGGTCATTGTTGATAGGCTGACCAAGTCAGAGAATTTCATTCCTTTGGCAGTCTCCTATTCATCCGAGAGGTTAGCTGGGATCTATATCCGGGAGATTGTTCGCCTTCATGGTGTGCCGGTATCTATCATTTCGGACCGGGGCGCGCAGTTTACCTCGCGTTTCTGGGGAACAGTTCAGCGAGGGTTAGGCACCCAGGTGGATTTGAGCACAGCATTTCATCCTCAGATGGATGGGCAGTCCGAGCGGACTATTCAGATATTGGAGGATATGCTCCGAGCTTGTGTCATTGACTTTGGAGGATCATGGGATCAATTCTTGCCTTTAGCAGAGTTTTCCTACAACAACAGCTACCAGACGAGTATCCAGATGGCTCCTTACAAGGCTTTATATGGTAGGCGGTGTCGATCCCCAGTTGGATGCTTTGAGCCGGGAGAGGCTCGATTGTTGGGTACAGATTTGGTTTAGGAGGCCTTGGACAAGGTCAGGGTCATTCAGGATAGGCTTCGTACAGCTCAGTCCAGGCAAAAGAGTTATGCAGATCACAAGGTTCGAGATGTGGCTTTCATGGTTGGTGAGTGAGTATTGCCCCGAGTGTCGCCTATGAAGGGCGTGATGAGATTTGGGAAGAATGGCAAACTTAGCCCTAGATTTATTGGTCCGTTTGAGATTCTTGATCGAGTGGGAGAGGTGGCATATAGACTGGCATTTCCACCTAGCTGATCAGTCGTACATCCAGTCTTTCATGTGTCCATGCTTCGGAGGTATCACGGCGATCCAGCCCACGTGTTAGATTTCAGCACTGTCCAGTTGGACAAGGACTTATCTTATGAGGAGGAGCAGGCAGCTATTTTATACCGGCAGATTCGTCAGTTGAGATCGAAGAGTTTCCCTTCTGTTCATGTTCAGTGGAGAGGTCAGCCTCCTGAGGCATCGACCTGGGAGTCCGAATCCGATATGCGGAGCCGTTACCCTCATTTATTCCTGACTCAAGTACTTCCTTCTTCTGTCCGTTCGAGGACGAACGGTTGTTTTAGAGGTGGAGAATGTGATGACCCAAAGGGCCATCACCTATGTTATTACCCATCCCGTACTTCCGAGGCCTTGAAAACCTCATTTATAATTGCCTCGATTTGTGTGCACAGTCCGGGCGCATAGCCGTACAGCTTAAATATGAAATTCTGTGGAAAATGCTAAGATTTGATATTAAAATGAATAAATTTGACTTTGGTCAACATTTTGGGTAAACGGACCCGGACCCGTGATTTGACGGTCCCGGAGGGTCCGTAGGAAAATATCGGACTTGGCCGTATGCCCGGAATCGAATTACGAGGTCCCAAACCCGAGAAATGAATTTTTGAGTAAAATTGAAAGTATGCTAGGAAATGGATAATTAGGCCATGTAATTGAATATTTGAATCCTTATTGATATACTTGAGTTGATTATGCCTAGATAATACCATTCCGGAGTCAAATTCTAAAGGAAAAGCGGTGTTAGAAGGTTGATTGCTATACTTCGGACCCGAGGTAAGTGTTCAGTCTAACTTTAGCTTGAGGGAATAAGAATTGAGTCTTGATTGCTACTTGCTAATTGTAGAGTACGATGTATAGGCATGGTGCCGAGTATCTATACATTGGTGTCTAGCATGACCGTGAGGCCTTATATTGTGAATATTCTGATTTTGTGGTAATTCCCATGCTTAATTGATGATTTCTATATGTTGTGAAGAATATGTGAAGGGAATTGTATTCTTTAAACATCTTTGGAGCATTGGCTCTGATTGTGAAATGAATAATGAAGAAATATGAGATATTACAGGCTTTGGAGCGTTGGCTCAAGTGATAGAATAAATCATGGAAATGAAAGTGAAAGAAAGATAAAGAGTTATTGAAATATACCCTTGCCGGGATTTAATTGTTTAATTGATGCTTCCCTTGGCGGGATTTAATTGTTTGATATTGTCTCCCTTTGCAGGATTTCTATTTCTATTATGTTTACTCCCTTGCCCGTTGTTTGTGATTATTGTTTGGGTGAGGAAGAGTGTTAAAGCACGAAGGGTGATGTCGTGCACTTTTTTTGGTGAGTATGAGAGTAAAGCACGAAGGGTGATGTCGTGTCGTACAATGTACGATTCCGTACCGATATTCATTGATTACATTATACATCGCATAGTGAGGAAGAGAGTAAAATCACGAAGGGTGATGTCGTGCCATGATTTACATTGATTATATTATACATTACATAGTGAGGACGAGAGTAAAAGCACGAAGGGTGATGCCATGCCATGATTTACATTGATTATATTATACATTGCATAGTGAGGACGAGAGTAAAAGAACGAAGGGTGATGACGTACGAGTTTGTGATTTCTTGTCCTTATTGATATGCTGGCTTGTTGTTCCTTTCCTTATTAAGATTTCTTATATGAAATTGTCATCTCCCAACAGCATGTTCCCCTTCCTTTGTTAATTTTTTTGTCCCTACATATCCTATTCGTTGTATATATGTATATATATTTATTTGAACTGCACAGGTTTATTTGGTAGTCTGGTTCTAGCCTCATCACTACTTCGTCGAGGTTAGGCCAGGCACTTACTCAGTACATGGGGTCGGTTGTAGTGATGCTACACCTGCACTTCTTTTATGTTGTGCTTATTACGCAGCCGGACCCGGAGGACATCATTAGTGGGTGTGTCTTCCAGTTCATAGAGGCTTCAAGGTATACCAGTTGGCGTTCGTGGGCCTTGGCGTCTCTTCTATCTCCTTGTCTTCGATTCTGTCTTGTTTTTCCTTTATTTTCGAAGGCAGACGTGTATTTCCTTTTAGACTTGTATTTAGCACTCTTAGACAGTTCGTGAGTTTGTGACTCCAGGTTTTGGGAAATTTTGCGTCGTTATATTGTGATTGTATTTACTTAGTTTAAACTGTATTTATTCCGCTGATTTAATTTCAAAGCGTTTTAGCTTATTTTGGAAAGTTGAGACTTTTATGCTAGTTTAGCAATATACGTTGGCTTGTCTAGCGGGTTCAACGTTAGACGCCATCACGGCCCGATGGTGGGATTTCGGGGCGTGACAGGCATGATCCCATAAATGTGTTTCATGAAGTTGCCAAGGCGAACGACCCAATACCATAATAGTATTTTATAAAAATGTCGGGGAGAAAAACTCGATCCCATAAAATTATTTTATAGAAATTTTGGGCGAACGACCTGATCCCATAAGAATATGATACATGATAATGCCGACGTGAATGGCCCGATCCCATACAATATGATACTACCTAGGTGAATAGCCCCATCCCATAATAATAAGACGCTTTAATGGTTCCTTGAGCCCACTCACGAATATACGTGCGAATTATGAAATTTAAGGAAGCTTTTTGATGAAATGCACAACGGGGGAGAAACTCGTAAGGGAAGCACAATTATTCTGTGGCTAATCAAGTAGCTCATCAAATCTATACAATATCAAGTCTAGCACTCTATGTAAGACTAGTCTCAGGCCGTAACGCGAAATAAAGGAATTTAACAAGCAAGGATAACTCAAATAGTACAATTAAAGCATGGCGTGAACCTAAGTCTACCCAGACAAAATCTGGAATTGTAGCATACACACACACACTCATCACCTCATATGTGCGTAGCTCCCACAACATGTAGCATATAACAAGAATAACACCTACGGGGTAAATTCCCCCTCACAGGGTTAGACAAGAGACTTACCTTGCTCTGAAGTTCCATAACCAGCTCCAACGCCTATCTAGCACCTCAACCAATGGCCACCGATCCGAAACTAGTCAAACAACGTACAAATCAATCAAAATATATTCCAATATTTATAATTTAACAATTTATAAAAAGTTTCAACTCTACTCAAAAAGTCAACAAAATCAACCTTCGGGCCCACGTGCCAGGATTCCAAAACTTTTCGAAGATAAAATTACTCATACACCATGAACTCAAATATATAATTTATTCCCAATTTTCTGTCGAATTTCGTGGTCAAAGTCCAAAAATACTAAATTATGGGTTTTCTCCTAAAATTCCACAATTTTCATAAATTTTCATGTTTAAATCCACATATAAACCATGCATTTAACTCACAATGTGTAGAATTCACTTACTTCAAGATTGATGATGATATTGGCGCTCCAAAATCTCCCCAATGTCGGCTGCCATGAAAGAAATAAGGTGAAAATGAACCAAACCCCCAATTTTAACATAACATTGTCCAATCTGACCTTCCTAGCGACCTCGACAAGTCCCTCACGTTTGCGAATGTAATGACCCGACCAGTTATTTTGAGTATTTTCACTTCACTCGGTAGTTTCAGGGCATAAGTAGCTCTATATGATGTATTATGACTTGCGTGAATCGTCGGTTTTGGTTTCAGGTTATTCGAAATTGATTTGGAAGGATGAATTTCATGGTTGAGCCTTTAAGTGGGAAAACATGACCAAGTTTGACTTTTCAGTATTCGACCTCGTATTGGAGTTTTGATGGTTCCATTAGGTCCTTACGGTGATTTTGGAGTAGGGCGTATGCCCGAATTTGCATTTGGATGCTTCTAGAAGGTTTCGATGCTAATTGGCGAATGTTGGAAACTTGAAGGTTTGGAAAGTTTATAAGTTTGACCGAAGGTTAAATTTATATCGAAATCTGATTGTGTATCCATGAATCGAAATAGCTTTGTTATGTCACTTGGGACTTGTGTGCAAAATTTGAGTTCATTCCGGCTTGATTTGATATGTTTCTGCGCGAGTTTAGGAAGTTCGGGATTGAGAATTACGGTATTATGGCAAGAAGAAGTATCAATTCGAAGGTAAGTCAGAAGGAACTTGGATAAATAGCATAGCTTGGTAGTACGTCGGATCGACATGATAAGGGATATGGTTAGTTCTTTGGGTGTTTATAAGGTAATGAGTTGTTACAGGTGTTTCTTAGAAATTCTCTTGGAATTTGGTGGCATGCTTAGCTTGATTGAGTTGGAACGATTCAGTCTTGGCGGTTTGGTGTTGTACAAATGTGATTCGGGAGTTCTTGATGGTTTCTACCACGGTTAAAGATGTATATTTCTACTGGCGTGAGGTCCATGTGATGTATAGTGATTTTGCTTCTAGATGGGATCAAATGGAAAGTTCTTGGATAGTTGGGTACGTAGTTGTTTGTGGCTTGGAAGGGAGCATAAAGTTCTCATATTTATCATAGGATTTCATGGCGTATACGGTATTTTGTGTATAGTGGAGAATGGCATATGTGAGGTCACGGTTCAGTTCTGGAAGGAAGGTCAGAACTGGCAGTTTCAGATGATTAGGTAAAGGATACCACTATTGGGTGGCTGGGTGAGAGTATACATTCATAAAGGACAATGTGTTTAAGGCAATGTGTTTGAATAAGGGTGTTTCATTGGTGTTACGGCACTCTCTCGTTGGATCGACTGTTGGTATTTAAGGTTTCTTGGTAACACAGAAGAATTATGGGGGTATCCCTCGTGGAACAATAAAGTATTAGGGACATGTTATATATTTGAGTGGTGGAATTGGGATCAAATATGGTAATTGGTGCGCCTTATGGATTTTGAGACTGGGAGTTTTCATGAACAGATTATTTTTGTAGTTGTGAACTACGGGGATGCAAGCAAGTCTAGTTGGGTGTTATATATATCATGATTAAGTCATTATGAACCTTTGGAGAGTTATTCACCGGTTGTGGATGACCAGAGTTGATTTAGAATTATTGGTAGGCCAGTATGGGTGTGTTTTCTACACTGACTCGGAATTGTTGACCCCAAATTGTTATTGTTGAGGGATGTACCATTTGATTGTCATTGAGCTTATTCGTGCTTTGGAGTGATCTATGAGTTACCTTTCAGTGTTCGAGGAGGTTGTGATCATTGGTTGTATGTGCATAGGGTGCGGTTCTAATTGGGCTTATTAGCTAGATTCGAGTAAGGTAAGTAATTGGGTGCTGCAGGATTGAGACGTGTTGGTTATGTTATTGCTGGTTCGGGTGGCACGGTATCGTCCGATTTCCCCCATGGTTATGGTAATGCACTTTGAGTACTTGATGTTGAATTTCGCATGGTTATTGATTTTGAGCAAGGTAGCTTGGAGTATTTCATGTGGTCCAGCGGTTGAATGGGATCACGCGTTGCAGCAAAGTTAAGTAGAGGTATGATCCTTGGTGTCAGAGTCGTGTGTTCTGATTTTATGGTGTGTGCCAGGCTTCTAGCATGATGCTGTGATGGTAATAGTTAATAGCAGGATAGTCTTCTCGTGTGAATCTTCTATTTTATGAATTAAGCTCTTGGGATTTTATTATTGAGTGCACGAGTTGCACAAGTTATGGCTCTAGATGCTATTGATACTGGTCGGACGAATGGTTGTTGGTATCTATGTGTTTCTTTCATCATCGGCAGTATATGGAAGTGCTAGAGCGAGGCATTGCTTGATAAGAGGATATGTACTGGTATTGGGCGGGTGAGTCATGCGGTATGTTATGTGGTTTCATCTTGGGTTACAGATATGTCTTGATACATCGTGTTCAAACTATTTCAGCTTATAGTTGTGGGATTTGAACTTGTAAATCATTTCAGAAGTGGAACTTGGTTCTAAGGTTTATGGGTCAAGATTGGATTTTGAAATTTCAACTATGTTGTGCTATTAGACCTATATGGGGTAGAGTGACGTGGGATCACCTGTGAATATGTGCATGGTAGGTTACACAATAATTTGGTGGTGTGTGGAACAACTCTAGAAACGTACGAGGACGAACATGTGTTTAAGTGGGGGAGAATGTAACGACCCGGCTGGTCGTTCCGTAGAAATTTCATTATTATTCATGTTTCTTCCTTGTCATAGGTTGGTTATACTGCTTATGATGTGTTAGAGTCGGTTGGCTAGGAATCAGAATGGTTGTAGTGAGGCTTAGCCATTTAGTCTTTAAAAAAATAGCCTTATAGTTGGAAAAGTCAACTGAGAGTTGACTTATTGGTAAAAAACCTCGAAATACGGATTTTATGGCTAGGATAGCTTCGTTAGGTGATTTGGGACTTAGGAGTGTGTCCAGAATATTTTGTGATGTCAGGTGTAGAATTAGGATTGAATTGGCGAAAGTTAGTTTTTGGTGCTTTCCGGTCGGCAGTGGAAAATACGCTATCGGGGTCGGAATGGAATTCCGAAAGTTGGAACAGATTCGTAATGTCATTTTGGATATGTCTGCAAAATTTCAAGTCAATCGGAGTTGTGTTGGATAGTTTCGGCATCGTTGGTGGATTTTAGAAATTTCAAAGTTCTTAGGCTTGAATCTGGCGTGATTTTGGTGTTTTGATGTTATTTTTAGTGTTTTGAGAGTGCAACTAAGTTTGAATAATCAATTATGATGTGTTGATAAATTTGGTTGGGGTCTCGAGGGGCTCGAGATTTATTTCGGATGGTTAACGCGCATTTTCGGTCTTAAAAAACCTGTTGTTTTCTGGAGTTACAGCAGTTGATGTCCCTTCATCGCGATCGTGAGGCTATAGATGCGATCGCGTAGAGTAATCTGAGGCTAGGCCAAATTTTTGAATCACGAATGCAAGGATAGGAGTGTGATCGCATAGGTGAGCAATGTTGGTCAGTGCGATCGCGTAGGTCTTGGTGCGATCGAGTAGTGTTAGAGAGGCGCGTGTGGGGGCTGGTCATGTGTGCTTTGAGATTGCGTGGGCCGGTTTGCAATCGCGTGCGTTCAGGCAACAAGGAATCGCGATCACGTGGAATATGTTGCGATCGCGTAGGGTAATCGATGGTCTATGGAAAATTTCTCTTCGCGATTGCGAGGGCCTTTCCGTGAGCGCAGTGCATAATTATCTGGGCAGTATTTAAATAAACCCTCCGCGACCAATACCTATTTTTCCACCATTGTTGAACGGGAAAAGAGCTTTTGAGGCAATTTTGAAGAGGGGAAATCATTGTTCTTCATTGAGGTATGGATTTTAGACCTTAAAACTCGATTATATGTGATTAAGGAACAAAATATTAGTGTTTAATCCATGAAAATCAGTAGAAAAGATGGAATTAGGGCTTGAGATTATGATACCTTTAGGGGATGATTTGAGGGGTCAAACGAACTCCGATTTTAGAGTTCTTTATATGTACGGACTCATGAGATGATGAAGAACAGTTTGGTATAAAAATTTTCGAGTTCTGAGATGCGGGCCCGGGGGTCAGGTTTTATGCTAAAATTGGTACTTTTCAATTGGAATTCATTCCCTTAGCACAATTTGATGATAAAAATCTGAACTTGGTAGATTTGGAGCACTCGGAAGTTGATTCGAGAGGCAAGTAAGTTGCAGAGTAGCTTTTCGGGCTAGCTTGAGGTAAGTAATGTCTTTAAATTCTGTCCTGAGGGTATGAAACCCCGGACTTTGCATCCTTTCACGGATTTTGGAATGCAAAGATTGGAAATTTGAAAATATATTCCTTTTTAGGCAACTATTGAGTTGTGAACCCGATTTTAAAGCCTATGCTTAATAGTATTGATATATTTTGATATAATTTGATATAATTTGGGTTGAAAGCCATGTTTGGGGCCTAGTGCCAATCTGTTTACCCCTTGGGGGCTGTTTCTACTATTTTCCTCACTTGATATGTTATGATTTCCACTCAGTCTTTTCTTGATAATTGTTTTGACACTCAGAGTATTTTGATATTATTTCTTGAAAATGAAACACTATTTTGGGTCGTGAACTCGGTATAATGATGGCCCGAGTGGCATGTTGAGAGTGTCTGACTGAGTTAGGTTGCGGGCCAATATTGTGAGGATGTTATGATACGAGAGAGCCCGAGGCCAATATTGTGAGTGATTTATGTCATGATGTGGCTGACCGAGGGCCAATATTGTGAGTGATTTATGCCATGATGTGGCTTGTTATAGCGCTTGGGCTGTAGAAGCCCCTCTGGAGTCTGTACCCCCCCCCCCAGTGAGCGCAGGTACCTACTGAGTGCGAGTAATGCCCGCGGGGCTGATACTGAGTGACTGTGAGGTTGCCCGCATGGCTGATACTGAGTGACTGTGAGGTTGCCCGCTGGGCTGATACTGAGTGATGGTGAGGTGCGGAGGAAAATTTTATGAGAGATTATTATGGCCCGAGGGGCAGTTTTATGATGATTTTACTGAGTTTTTTTACTATGATTCACTTCATTTTTCAAACTGATATTACTAAGAGTTTTACTGAGATATATATCGAAAATATACTTGTTTCAAGGGATTTTCTGGAAATTGGTTTTCAAACTTATGTATTTGATGAATACTTTATGTTGACTTGGTGTTTTACTGTTTTTATGAATTAGTGTAACTGTGCTGTGTGTTTCATATTTCTCAGACTGTGATTTATTTTCATTACTACTGAATTGGCGTACTCATCATTACTCCATGTGCCTCTGTGCACAGATCCAGGTATCGGTTCGGAGTAGGAGCTGTCTTCATTCGTATTCAGCAACTTACGGGATTTCGAGGTAGCTGTTCAGCGTCCGCAGCTTCTTCATTCCCCTTCCCCATATAGTATTAGCATTTGATTCATAGACACTTATTATGACATTAGCAGAGTTAGTTTATTTTCTTAGATGCTCATGATCATTGACTTCAGTCTTAGGAGGATTGTTTAAAATGTTAGATTATTATTGGGGCGTAAAGACTTAAAGAAATTATTTTATGCTTTGTTGTTGCTTGTTATTGATTATTGAAACATTATAATAGAACGGATGGGTAGTTATGTGATGGTTGGCTAGCCTAGTTCCATGATAGGCGCCATCACGACCTGTTAGGATTTGGGGTCGTGACAGACGGGGACTTCAAGGTCTATGAACGCCGACAGATCTACCTTAAGTATCCGGATAGCGGGTCCGACAGAAAAACTCGCAATCAACCCGAGCCGGTACCAAGATCTGCACAGAAAGTGCAGAGTATAGTATCAGACAATCCGACCCCATGTACTGGTAAGTGTCGAGCCTAACCTCCACGAAGTAGTAACGAGGTTAAGACAAGACACCTATAATCAAACCTATACAGTTTAACAGTGTATATGCAAATAACAATAAAGAACTAATCAAGTAATATCGGGAGAGGAAACATGCTGAGGGGAAATACGAGATACAGAATTACAGTAGAAAGACAACTTGAACAGTAATATACTATGATCCACTGAGAATCAATGAACATAGTAACGGAAAAGTGCACGGCATCACCCTTCGTGCTTGTACTCTCATCCTCACCATAAATTTAACAAAAATGGCACGGCATCACCCTTCATGCATTAACTCTCATAACATGGCACAGCATCACCCTTCGTGCATTACACTCACGATATGGCACGACATCACCCTTCGTGCATTAACACTCTCAATCTCACATAAAGTCAATAGACACAGCACGACATCACCCTTCGTGCATTAACACACTCCCTCACCAAAACAATGAACAATGACAGTAGGGAGATAGAAACAACAAGATCAAATCTTACTTCAACATGTTGTTCCACAATACCAATCTCAACTTGATTTAACACCAATCAACACCAAAAATCCGTAAACATGATAATAATGATCAACATCACAAATAACTAGTCTAAGCATGAATAATATGATCAAGGAAAGCAAAAATTACAAGAACAAGATCACCCGTATGCTATAATCTGACAACCACATATAGGTACTCGTCACCTCACCTATATGTGGTACCCAACATCTAAACACGTAGCAAATAGACAATTAAGTCCTAATCCCTCAAGCCAAGGTTAGCCATGACAATTACCTCCCTCCAACAGCCAACTCAAATCTCAATCACAGCTTTTCCCTTCAAACAAGCTTCCGAACCAATAGAATCTATCAAATTACCAACCAAACAATTCAAAAAAAGCCTTAGGAACTACCAACGATTGCAAAAAAATTAATTTAGGCCATTTTTGAAAAAGTCAACACCCAGATCCATTTGGTCCAAACCCGAAATTCGGACCAAAACCCGATTACCCATTGACCCCCAAGCCCGGTTACATAATTGGTTTTGGAATCCGACCTCAATTTGAGGTATAAATCCCCAATTTAGCAAATTCCTAGTTTTTACCCAAAAACCCACAATTCCCCCGTGAAAAACCTTAGATTTTAGGTTGTAATCTTAGGAAAAGCAGTGAAAGAACGAAAGAAATTAGTTTAAGATCACTTACCAATGCTTTAGGGAAGAAAAGTTCCTTGGAAAAATTGCCTCTTGTGGTTTAGGTTTTGAAAATTTGAAGAATGGGAGAAAAATCACGTCTAAGTCTTTTTACAGATGTCGCAAATGCGACCTGGGCTTCGCAAATGCGAAGGAAGCATCGCAAATGCGAACCCCTTATCACTTCTGCAATTTTCACAAATGCAAAGATTAAATTGCAAATGCGAACATAGGCAGGATCACAAATGCGAATAGTACCCCTCCCCAACTCCCATCACAATTGCAAGCTTTTGTTCGCAAATGCGAACATTGGCCTCCACAACTACTCTTCGCAGATGCGATGAGTAGGTCGCAAATACGAACCCAATAGTGGTCGCAAATGCGAAGCTTGATCTCGCAATTGCGAGATCAGAGGCATGCAACAAGAACTGAAACACAGCAACAAATTTCCTAAGTCCAATTCACTCTGTAGCCTATCCGAAACTCACCCGAGCCCTCGGGGCTCTAAACCAAAAGTGCACCAGTAGTCTAAAAAACATCATACGAACTTGCTCGTGCGATTAAATCGCCAAAATAACACCTAGAACTACGAATTGAATACCAAATCGAATGAAATTTTCAAGAAAACTTTGAAATTCCTATTTTCACACCCCGGACGTCCGAATCATGTCAAATCAACTCCGTTTTTCATCAAATTTCACAGACAAGTCATAAATATGGTATTGGACCTATACCGGGTTCTGGAACCAAAATACAGACCCGTTATCCAAAAAGTCAAACTTTGATCAAACACTTCAATTTCATTAAGCTTTCAACTATCAAATTTCGACAAAGTCCAATATCTCAGTCTAGGGACTTTCGATTTCGATTTCGAGCGTACGTCCGAGTCCCAAATCACGATACGGACCCACCAGGACCGTCAAAACACGAATTCGGGTCCGTTTACCAAAAATATTGACCGAAGTCAACTTCAATGAGGTTTTTAGGCAAAATTTCTTATTTTTATCTGTTTTTAACATAAAAGCTTTCCGAAAATGCACACGAATTGTGCACGTAGCTCGAGGAAGGCTAAAACATGACTTTTAAAGGTTTCAGATCACAGAATTATGTTTAAATCATAAGATGACCTATCGGGACATCACATTATTATTATTATTATTATTATTATTATTATTATTATTATATTATTATTATTATTATTATTATTGTTATTATTATTATTATTATTATTATTATTATTATTATTATTGTTGTTGTTGTTGTTGTTGTTGTTGTTGTTATTATTATTAATGTCGTTATTATTTTTATTATTATTATTGTTATTATTGTTATTGTTGTTATTGTTATTATTGTTATTATTGTTATTGTTATTGTTATTATTGTTATTGTTATTGTTATTATTACTACTACTATTACTATTATTATTATCTGAAGCACATGTGAGACCTAAATCCAAGGTTTAATGTGAAACATAATTATTTTTAAAAGAGTCATAATATATTTTTTATTGAAGTCTATTCTTCTAGATTTTTTAGATTCAAAGTTGTTAATAATATTTTTATAATTAATTTTTTAACATAATTCCTTTTCAACTAATATAGCCAACCCATTTAATTTTTCTTGAGACATTATTGATCTTAGATAAGATTTTATCAATTTTAATTTTGAAAATTTAACGTTTATAGGAACTATTAATACTATTTTATGAGCAATATAATCATTTGGAAAGGAAAAGTCTTTTTATTTGATTGGATATATCGACTAGAGTAGTATTTTCTACTTGAACTATTTTCTTATCAATTCAATTCACGTTAATATTCATACTACCTATTTTTAAGTAAGACAAACAATTACTATATTTATATAGCTAAAAAATGTATTTCCTTTTATATGAGAAGTCTACTTTTGCACTAAGAGTATTAAATATTATTTTTTTTAAATACATATAAATCTATTATTTATAAAAGATGGGTCTCCACAAATATGGGGCTAAGTCACAAACCTTATTAAATACAACATTAGAGTCGGTGTTGCTTATTATATTTATCTAAAAGTACACTCAATCATGAGTTCATTATAAGAATTGTATTGAGAAATGTAGCTCAAAGTAAGAATACAAAACATGAAGATAAGTAGAATAAGAGAAGAAGAGATAACTTTCGTATTTCATCAAGTGTTAAAGTGTATCCCATATCACATTTCATGCCTCTAGTTATCCTATTACATTGAAGGTTACAAAAGGATTGTCTTAAACATGACATTACCTTTGAGATCATGGAAGAAGATCATGGGTAGAGGTTATGACGGTGTGGGAGTTAGAATCATAATAGTGATAAGTATTGGGAGGTTATTTACATCATGGGTGAAATTAGTGGGAATAGCGGACATCCACAATTACTATAGGTTTTACAACACTCATACTTGGATGTCCAAAAATAGATAATATGCGTCGTTAAAACCTTACTAAGAAAAATCACGTGGGAAAAAATTTTAGTGAAGGAAAAGGAGTACACATATCTCTAATACGCTTTATTTGTTGCCTCGTTAAAAACCTTACCAGGAAAACCCAGTGGGGCCAAACACATTCTCGATTAGCTTCATGAATGGCTATTATCTCAGCATGATTAGAAGATGTGGCAGCTATTGTTTATTTCATTGAACACCATGATATAGTTGTACCTCCATATGTAAACAAATAGCATGTTTGAGATCGGATTTTATGTGGATCAAACAAATAACCTGCATCGGCATAGCCAATCATTTCTGACTTGAATTCATTAGAATAGAACAATCCCATATCTAGAGTTCCCCGAAGATATCTATATATATGCTTAACACCATTCCAATTTCTTCTTGTTGGGGAGGAACTGAATCTTGCTAATAAGCTTACAGCAAAAGCAATATCTGGCCGGGTATTGTTAGCAAGATACATCAGTGCCCCAATTGCACTAAGATATGGAGTTTCATCACCAACGAGTTCTTCGTCATTTTCTTGAGGCCGAAATGGATCTTTATTTATGTCAAGCGATCTCACAACCATTGGGGTACTCAATGGATGTGCATTATCCATGTAAAATCTCCTTAAAACCTTTTCAGTGTATGTTAATTGATGGACAAAAATTCTATTTGTTACATGCTCAATTTGTAGTCCAAGACAAAATTTTGTCTTACCATGATCTTTCATTTCAAATTCTTACTTCAAACACTCTACAGCCTTTGGAAGCTCTTTAGAAGTTCCAATTATATTCAAGTCATCAACATATACAGCAATGATGATAAATTCAGATCCAGACCTCTTAATAAAGACACAAGGGCAAATAGGGTCATTTTTGTATCCTTCTTTTAACAAATACTCACTAAGGCGATTATACCACATCCTCCCTGATTGCTTCAATCCGTATAAGAATTTCTGAAGCTTTATTGAACATGTTTCCCTTGAACTTTTATGTGCTTCAGGCACTTTAAATCCTTCAGGAATTTTCATAAAAATTTCATTGTCCATGGAGCTATATAAGTAGGTTGTGACAACATCCATCAACCGTATATCAAGCTTTACATGGACTACAAGATTTATTAGATACCTGAAGGTAATTGCATCTACCACGGGAGAATATGTCTCCATATAATCAATGACATGCCTTTGCGAAAACCCTTGTGCAACAAGTCGTGCTTTATATATTACGACTTCACTTTTCTCATTTCATTTTTGCACAAAAATCCATTTGTACCCCATTGGCTTGACACCTTCAGGCGTTCAAACTATTGGTCTGAAAACTTCACATTTTTCGAGTGAAGCCAATTCCGCTTGAATTGCGTTTTTTCATTTTGGCCAATCATTTATTTTTCTACATTCATCAGCATATTTTGGCTCAAGATAATCATCTTGTTGCATTATGTCAACTGCAACATTATATGCAAAATTGTTGTTAACAACAACTTTATTTCGATTCCACCTTTTTCCTGTAGAGACATAACTTATTGGGATCTCTTCATTTTCATCATTTCCAGGTACTAGAACCTTATGTGAGGTCTTATCAATTACTATGTCTTTATGCTCCTCTTGAGCAATTGCCTCCATGTTATGATCAACTTGATCATTTGCTACGTTCCTTCTTCGGGGATTTTTATCCTTGGAACCGATTAGTCTACCAGGTCTAAGGCGTGGCCTAGACTCATTTGCATTATTGTACTATCCAATTGGGACATCAACTTGAATTGGAGGATTTACGGCTGGAATATGCAATTTAGTAACCCGTGGAAGGATAGTAAATGCATTTGGCTGTTGATTTGTGACATTTTGCATATAAATGATCTTTTGAACTTCTTGTTCACATTGATTTGTACGAGGATACAAATGAGATAGAGATAATACGTTCCAATCTATCTCTTTTTCCAGCTGTTTATTTTCTCCCCCTAATGTTGAAAAAACTGATTCATCAAAATGACAATCAGCAAATCAAGTTGTAAACAAATCTCCTGTCATTGGCTACAAATATTTAATAATAGAAGGAGATTTATAACCAATATACACTCCCAAACTTCTTTGGGGACCCATCTTTGTGCGTTATGGTGGAGCAATTGGAATATATACAGCACATCCAAAAATTCTTAGATGGGAAATATTTGTCTCCTGGCCAAAATCCAACTGCAATGGGGAGACTTCATGATAACTTCTTGGACTTATGCGCACAAGTGTTGTTGCATGAAAAATAGCATGTCCCCACTTGAAAGGGGAAGATTTGTCCTCATTAGCAATGCTCTAGCTATTAATTGGAAGCGTTTAATCAAAGATTCCACTAGACCATTTTGAGTATGAACATGAGCAACCGGATGTTCAACTTTTATTCCAGTGGACATACAATAATTAGTAAAGGCCTGAGAAGTAAATTAACCAGCATTATCAAGACGAATTGTCTTAATTGCATAATCTGAAAATTGTGCTCTTAACCTTATTATTTGGGCCAACAATCTCGCCAATATCATATTACGAGTTGACAATAAGAACACATGTGACCACCTTGTAGATGCATCTATCAAGACCATAAAATACTTGAATGGTCCATATTGAGGGTGTATAGACCCACATATATCACCCCCATATACGTAACAAAAATGTAGGGGATTCAATCCCAACTTTAGCTGTTGATGGATTCAATCCCAACTTTAGTTGTTGATGGTTTAATAACCAATTTTCCTTTAGAACAAGCAACATAAGAGAATTCCTTAAATTGAAGAATCTTCTTATTCTTCAATGTGTGCCCATTTGATTTATATCATTAATATATGCTAAGGAACGAAGCCCACTCAAAAATTATCAAATTCAATCAAAAATCCCGAAATTGGCCAAATCTGACCCTAAGGCTCACATCTTGGAATTTGATAAAAATCACATCACAAGAATCCTCATCCTCCCACGAGTCTATACATATCAAGAACATCAAAATCGGACTTCAAACGGACCCTCAAATCCCCAATTAAAGGTCTCCAATTTACAATCCCTAATCCCCCAATTTGAGTCCCTAATTTCCATAAATTTCACCCCCAATCAGTCAAATAATACCATATAAATGAGTTTTAGGTCCAAAAATCTTACCTCCACGAAGTTCCCTCTTCAAAACTCTCCAAAAAGCTTCAAACCCGAACACAAATGATGGAAAAATAACCAAAATTCGCTAAGGCTTCTATGTATATGTTCTGCCCAGCGATGATCGCATATGCGGCTTATTTATCGCACATGCGGACACTCACCTGCGTTCCCAGGTGTACATCTGTGAGATTTCACTAAAAGGCCAAATCCGCACCTGCACTTCATCTACCGCACCTGTGACTTCGCAGGTGCGGCAAATCATCCGCATCTGCGGTCCTTCTCCCCCTTAGCCATTTCCGCACCTGTGGCCACCTCTCCGCATCTGCGAAAATCACAGAACATATCACACAAGCAACCTTCTAAGTCTAAAAACTCCTCCGTTAACCATTTGAACTCATCCCGAGGCCCTCGGAACCTCAACTAATGGTACCCACACGTCACAAATGATCACCCGAACTTAGTCGAACCCTCGGATCACCCAAAATTACATCGAAACACCAAATCAACCCATGATTCAAGCCTAAGGATCTTCAAACTTCCGAAGATCACCAACGATGCCGAAACTAACCAAACCTCGTCCAAATGACCTGAAAACTTGCACACACATTCAAAATGACACTACAAACCTGTTCCAACTTCTGGAATTCCATTCCGACCCTGATAGATAATTTTCCACTACCGACCGAAAATTACCAAAAACTCAATTTTGCCAATTCAAGCCTAATTATACTCCGGACCTCGAAACCATATTTCGAACACACTCCTAAGTCCCAAATCACCTAATGAAGCTATTCGAGCCATAAAATCCACATTCCAGGGTTGTTTACCTATAAGTCAACTCTCGGTTGAGTTTTCCAACTATTAAGCCCATTTAAGAGACTAAGTGCCTCAATTCTCACCACGACCACTCCGAACCCGAACCAACCGGCCCAACACATTATAAATAGGCTAAGAAACACATGACAAAGCATAAACAGGGAAAGTGAGGCTAATCTCACGGAACGACCGGCCGGGTCGTTACAACGTTTTTGTTCTAGTTAAAATCAAGATGTACTATTAATTTGATGAAAAAATAATATTCTTTTCTATGGCATTATCACTTTAGCGTATATAGATCACAAATTTGATATTATGTCAATTTTTAAGATTCTTTACGCTATTATCCTAATGATTTATAATTATTTATCTTCTTTGATAGTTTTCACTATGTTGAATTTGTCAAAACTTGAGTTTGTGGCACTTGAAATTTCTGGAAAGAAATACCTATCATGGGTTCTCGATGATGAGATTCACTTAGCCGCTAAAGGACTTGGTGACACCATTACTCAGGGTAATGAGACATCAAGCCAGGACAAAGCGAAGACCATGATTTTTCTTCGTCATCATTTGGATGAAGGTTTGAAGGTTGAATATTTAATACTGAAAGATCCACTTGAATTGTGGACTGGCCTGAAGGAAAGGTATGATCACCTTAAGGTTACGGTATTGCTAAGGGCTCGATATGAGTGGATGCACTTACGATTGCAAGATTTTAAGACCATAAGTGAGTATAACTCGTTTGCATTTCAAATAATTTCCCAATTAAAATTATGTGGGAATGTTATGAATGATGGGGATTTGTTGGAAAAGACTCTTACCGCTTTTCATGTCTCAAATATGGTACTGCAACAGCAATACCGTGAAAGGGGTTTTAAAAAGTATTCTAAATTGATCTCATGCCTTCTGGTGGCTGAGCAACATAATACCCTTTTGCTGAAAAATTATGAAGCCCATCCCATAGGGTCAACTCCTCTTCCTGAAGCGAATATGGCAGCTAGACGTAATAAGTCTGGAAAAAGACAAAATAATAATTATGTCCATATGAATGTATGTGGTCATGGAAATGGTAAGAAACGATATAATAGTCATCATCGTGGTGGTCATGGCAAACGAGAGAACAATATGGGTTCTTAAAACAATTCTTCAAGAGGCAAAAACGATAACTACCACCGCTGTGGCATGAAAGGTCATTGGAAAATTGTATGATCTGCATCTGAGCATTTTGTTAGGCTTTATCAAAACTTCATCAAAAGAAAGGCAAATAATGTTGGAGCATCTTCTGCTAATGTCCCAGTGGAGTCTCACTTGACCTTTAAAAAATAATTTTGAGTCAGGGTCTTCAAACAAAAATGATGATAATGCCGAGGCAAATCTTGCTTTGAATGATGATGATTTTGAAGGCCTTGATGATCTTACTCATTTGGAAGTTAAAGACTTCTTTGGAGATCAAAACTAAAGTTTTATCATTTTACTGGGGAATCAAATTATGTTGTTATTTTTTTTTTCAGTATTTTTTTGTCTCGTTCTAAAGTTGTTTTTATTTTCAAGTAGTACTTAATTTTTCGTATGTTATTGTTAGTTTTTCCGTATTTCTCATGGTGTAATTCTATTTTTTTATGAAGAAAATAAAATTTCCCAGTCTTCAATTGGATCCAAGATGAGTAATGAAGATTTATGCTTTTAGGATAGTGCTACAACTCACACAATATTAAGAGAAAAGAAATGTTTCTGTTATTTGGTTATGAAGAAGGCATATGTTAATACAATATATTTGGTAGTCTCTATTATTTTGTGCATCATGTTAAAATCGGGATGGCCTAACCGGTCATGTAAAATGATAAAATCATTAGAAGTAGTTAAACCTTTTGTTTACTATGGCATATCATTCAATCACACCAATGTTTGTGTGGTACAATTCAGAAGAAAGTGCGGGTAATTTTTCATGCACACATTTTTTCCCCGCTTTTATCGTAGTAATATAAAGGTATTCAACCTTTCCTTCATTATAGGTCTCAACATGATAGCCATTTTGGCGAATAGCTTTAAAACTCAACAAGTTTCTTTGAGACTTACTACAATACAATGCATTATTAACAGTTAATATCATTCCTCCAGGTAGTAATAAGGCCGCTAGAAACTACGAGAATACTGTTTAAATCCAATCCTTGTGTATTATACTATACTTTCTTTGATTAGCGAGCACAATTTAAGTGTGTTTAGCGCTCGTCAAAATTTGGCGTCGTTGCCGGGGATTGACAATCAATAGTGTTTGAAATAGTTTTTAGTGCTAATTCAAGAATTTATTTTATTTTTATTATATTTTCTTCTTCACGGGTTTCTCCTCTGTGGCAGGAAACAAGTTAAGTTCGTAGTGTATAACTCGATATTCTTCTAAATAAGTAATACTACAAATCGAAATTTGAAAATCAGCTGCGAAAACTGTGGAAGGTGAAAGAGTTCACCGTATAGTTCTTTTGGCAACCTTCAACCCAAGAACACATGGCTAATAACGGCGACGACGAGGTAGAAGAAGCTGCGAGAGAGGCAGTGCATCATAGAGAAGAAGTTACAAGGATAGCAACTCAGGCAGCCTGTAAAGCTGCTGAGGAAACCGTCGAAGATAATAGGGGTCAAAGATTTAATCAAAATCGACCCTTGGTTGAAGACTAGTTTGCGAATGCAGTACCCACGCCTGGTAGAGCATTGGGTGATTATTCTATACCAATCTACAATCAAGGATTATGTGTTATATCACATCCAACTGCAGCAAACAATATCGAGTTGAAGCAAGGATTGCTTCAAACCATTCAGAACTGTTGTGTCTTCATAGGGATGATGAAAGAAGATCCAAACACGCATCTAATGGACTTCGGGGAGATTATGAACACCATTCAATACAATGGAGTGTCACAAGATGTAGTGTACTTAATGGTATTCCCCTTGTCACTTAAAGATGATGCGAAGCAGTGGCTTCGAATCTTGACCAATGGATCGATTAGAACATGGGAAGAGATGACTAGAATATTTGTTGATAAATATTTATCCTCGACTAATACGACAATTTTAGAAGATAAATTCATAAATTCTTCCAGAAAGAGACTGAAATTGTTTTTGAATCATGGGAGAGGTTTAAGGAGATAGTTAGAAAGTGTCAACATAGTGGAATTGAACTTTGGATGCAACTCCAGGACTTATGGGAAGGATTGACACCGGCCTCGCGTAGAACATTGAGCAATGCAGTTGGAGGCCCCTTGATGAAGAAGACTCCAGAGGAGATAGTTACAATTCTTAATGAGTTATCTGAAGATGCTAATCAATGGACCTGTGAGAGTGTTGAAAGAAGAAGATCAACTAGTGTTCAGCAATTTGATGCTACTACATCTGTGCAGGTACAACTTGATACTATGGCTAAAGAAATACAAAAGCTAACCATAACCTTGATGCAAAAGGTGTGTCATGCAACTTGTGATATATGTGGGAGAGGACACCTTAATCATGAGTGTCAAGCCTCAACTGAAGAAGTGAATTTTTTGGGAAACTGCAATCTTAATGGAATGGGTCAAAGGAACCCCGATTTTTCATGGAGTTCACATGGGGTACATGGCAACAAAGCAACCCGAGATTCCTGGAACAAGGAGCTCAAGGTTTTCAGAATCAGTAGAGGCAGCAGTATGAGCCTCCACCATCTAATCAGTCTAGCATGGAAGATCTAATGAAGGCTTTCATTATCAAGATAGATGAGAGTCTTGATGCCCATGGTGCAGCTATCAAAGAACTGGGCACATCTTTTCGAAACCTGGAAAGACAGGTTGGGCACCTAGCTACTCTAATGTCTGAGAGGGTCCTTGGAACGCTCCTGGCTGATACAAAAGAAATTCCAAAGAAATAGTGAATGTTCTAACTTTGAGAATTGGGCAAGTGTTGAAAGATCTCACCCCAATCCAAAAATATATGAGACTTGAAAAAGAAAGCTAGGAGCAACTGAAAAGTGATGTTGACAAGAAGAAGAAAGAAAACTCGAGCAGGGAGGAACCTGAGGCGAGCAAGAATATTCTTGTGCTCCCTTTACCCCAAAAGCTAAGTAGAGAAAAGATAGACAAGTAGTTCGAGAGATTTCTGGATGTGCTGAAACGGGTTCATGTAAACTTACCATTCACAGAGGTGCTCTCGCGGATGCCTGATGTGTGGCTAGAATTCATGGT
Organism: Nicotiana knightiana; assembly: GCA_005239525.1. Classification (NCBI taxonomy): domain Eukaryota; kingdom Viridiplantae; phylum Streptophyta; class Magnoliopsida; order Solanales; family Solanaceae; genus Nicotiana; species Nicotiana knightiana. The sequence goes on from ML423520.1 coordinate 33,290, forward strand.
TTAACACGTTATATGCCTTACATTTATGTGCGTTAATGATAAAAATACACTTTGTATGTGCATAATGGAGTCTATTTCATGTGTAGGTGAATTGGAGATGGAAGCCGAGCTAAATGGATGCAAAAACGTCAAAAATACGCTCAAGAGGCGAAGAGGAGTGCACCGGGCTATATCCGGGCGTTTGAGCCTTAAGGCCAGGCCTGGCCTGGCTTTATCCATGCATTTGAGCCTTAAGGATAGGCCTAGCCTGGCGTTACCCAGGCCTTAGAGCCATAACGCCATGCCTGAACTGGCTTTATCCAGGCGTTAGGGCCATAAAGCCAGGTCCCTCGTCTGGTCCAATCCGAGTTTTGAAGATTTTAAGTTTTTCTCGGTTTGAATAGAAGTCTCCTACACGTCTAGGGTTTTTCCTAAACATATAAATAGACCCAAAAACACAACTTGAAGGGGGAGGAAGCGATTGAAGTGAAGAAAAACCTGTGGATTACTACTCAGTGAAGCAAACATTGATTTTTATAGCTTTTATTTATTATTTTGTAGTTCAATTATGCAAGTTATTTTAGAATTGATTCTTATGAATATGAGTAGCTAATTTTCTTAATCTAGGGTTTTGGTGGAACCCGTTGGGGGATAAACTTATGGTGATATTAATATAGTTTGGTTGATTGTTCATCTCTATTTGTTCAACTACGTT
>ML423527.1:9120-67308 GCA_005239525.1 Nicotiana knightiana
ACCCCCCCCCCCCCCAAACAACCAAAAAAAACTCATTTTTATCAAATTGATGGTCAGAACAGTAAATTAGTTCACCTCACAAATATCAAAAAGCACCAAATCATAATCAGTAGCACGGAGGATACTTTAACCCACTGGCCAAAAAATAAACATCATCCCACAAAATACCCGGAAAAAAAAACCCAGCTTTAATCCTGAAATTCTTAACAGGCAATAAAGCTTGAATCAACAAACAAGTAGATACAAATAGCCAAAAGCAAAAGAACATAATTACCAAGGGCATTGCGGAGGGAGTCGAGGTTTCCATTCTCGGCAGCATCGAAGAGGTTGAGCAGATGAGGAGGTACATCATTGGGCTCCTCCACCTCAATTTCCTGTTCAAAAATAGCTCCTTCTTCTTCTTCCTCTTCACCCATCATACCGTTACGTCCCCTTTGTACTGCCATTTCTCTCTATCTTTGCTATGCTTTCCTTAACAAGTCAAAACCCTGCAGCTTAAACCCCTACGAGAACACACTACTGCCGCCGAGCGGGTCCTTGCGGGTATGCTAAAGTTCCTTCTCTATATTCTTTGAGAAAATGGGCAAATTTGGTTCATTATGTTTGGGTAGGTTTAAAGTAGTCCTTTAAGTTTATTCATGAGCACCTTGGTCTCTGATGTTTGTAAATAGTGAGTATTTTTGTTACTTGTTATATATTTGATAAACCTTGTTAATTTTAATGAAATTGTGAAAGAAATTAACCGGAAACATTAAAGGCAAAATACCTTAACACCCCCCTAACCTTGATACGGATTATTAGTTACAGTCTTAAACTATTCGTGGTCTTAATTACCCTCCTCAACTTGGCCTTTTGAGAGTCATTACCCTCATGGACATTGATGTGGTAAAGAGTGTGGGTGCACTCGCCTGCCACGTGGATTTTTCTGTATATGTGGTATTTTTTTTTTAAATAAAATATATTTTTACCTTTTTAAGTATGTTACTTTTTTGGATATTTTTTTTCGAATACAATTTATAATATAACTTGGATAGAACAAAATTATTTAGGCTAAATAATTTTATTTGGCTAAAAATAATAAAGTTTTAGTTAATCTTGTTTTGAATTTGACCTAAAAATAAAGATTTATACAATTGAAATTGTGATGACCCAAAGGGTCATCTTATAAATTAAGACTTCATTCCAGGCTCATTGGCCTTAAAAAGATTAATGTTAGTTACTTCGATTTGCGTGTTCAGTCAGTGCGTGAAATCGGAAAGCCTTTATGTGAAAATATGAGAAATAGTAATTTTTGGGATTTAAAACTTGGTTTTAGTTGACTTTGTTCAACATTTTTAGTAAACGGGCCCGGATTTGTGTTCTGACGATCCCGGGAGGTCCGCAGAAAAATATGGACTTGGGCATATGCCCCGAACTGAATTCCGAGGTCCCTAGCCTTAGAAATTAATTTTTGAAAAAAATTATTTTGCTGGATTTTTAATAAAATAAAAAAATGAATTAATGCTTGAAACCGTTGGTATCAGGCCCGTATTTTGGTTTCGGAGCTCGATACAGGTTTGTTATGATGTTTACATCCTATCTGTGAAATTTTGTAAGTATCGGAGTTGATTTGACGTGATTCGGACGTCCGGTTGAGAAATAGTCAAATTGAAGTGTTCTTGAGATAAATCATGAGTTTTGAGGTTAAATCCATAGTTTTAAATGTTATTTTCATGATTTGATTGCACGAGCAAGTCTGTATGATGTTTTTAGACTTGTGTGCATGTATGGTTTAGAGCTCTGAGGGCTCGGGTGAGTTTTGGATAGGCTACGGGATGTATCAAACTTATTAACTTCTGTTGTTTTGCTGCTACTGGTGCACTGGTGCATTCTTCTTCGCGATCGCGAAGCTTCTCCCGCGATCGCGAAAAGTAAATGGATTGGGGGTCGATTTGTTCTACGCGAACGCGTAACACTGGTCGCGAACGTGAAGCACTGGGGGATTACCCTTTGCGAACGCGACCATGCTATTGCGAACGCGATGGGTTAAGGGGGCCTGGGGGAGGTGAGCCAAGTTCCTCTTCGTGAACACGACTACGGGGCCATGAACGCGATGGTCAATTGGGATGTACATCGCGAACGCGAAGGCTTTTGGGCCGCAATGCTCCGCGATCGCGAGGCCCATCGTGAACGCGATGAAGGCCTGTCCAGCGACTTAAAAACAGAATTAAAAACGGGAAGAAGCCATTATTTCATATTTTCAAAACTAAGAAGACCTAGAGGCGAATTTCATCATACAAGTTCTTCCCCAAAGTGTTGGTAAACGATTCTAAACTATTTTCTTTCGATTACTCATTGCTTTTCATCACTTTTCAATTCAAAATCAAGAATATTCATGGTAAAATTGAGGATTTGGCTAGCATTGGGGAATTTTGTAAAAATGAGATTTTGACCTCGAATTGAGGTCAAATTTTGAAACTAATTTCATATTCGGGCTCGGGGGTGAATGGGTAAATGGAATTTGGTCCGAACCCCAAGTTTGGATCAAGCGGGCCTAGGGTCGGGTTTTAACTTTTTTTTAGGAAACTTAGGAAAATAATGATTTTTCGTAAAAGTTAGTTCCTTTAGCATAAATTAATGATAGTTAACTAATTATGATTAGATTCGAGCGGGTTATAGGCAAATTCGAAAGGAAAAGTGGTAATTGAGCAGTGAGTGGCATGCGAAATTGAGGTAAGTGTTTGGTTTAACCTTGGCTTGAGGAAATATGAATCCCCAACTTAAATGCTATGTGAATTCGCATGTGTGTGGCGTATAGGTGAGGTGGCGAGTATCTATGCACCACCAAATTGTCTGTTAAACATGATCCCTTCCCCGATTTCCAATTATTTGCTTCCAGGCTTAATTGTTTCATGATTATTGAGGTTTATATGTCTATTTTGATTCGTAAATTTATTGTTATTGCTTCAAGTATTTTGGAAGTGTCGGCTGTTCTTTTGGTTTTGTTGTATTACATAAGGATTGAGCTGGATGTCAGTGTTACAATATATATATATATATATATATATATATATATATATATATAGATTCCGGTTGGCTTCGTTATGAAATGATAATTGATGAAGTTATGAGTTTTACAGCTTTTGTTTACAATTGTTGATATAAGAATGTTGTGAAAGGGTTGGCCAGAATTGTGAAAGTTCTTATAAGTAAACTGATATGATATGTCTAGTGGGAGCGGGTTGCACGCCGCAACAAGGAGTGATAAGGGTGGACATGTGGGATCGAGTTGCACGCCGCAACAGGAGAAATAAGGGTGATATATAGGGAGAAACAATAAGGGTGGACAAGTGGGAGCGAGTTGCGCGCCGTGACAAAGAGCGATAAGGGTGAATATTTATGTTTTATTGATTTTCGAAAATAAGGATTTATAAAACTCCGATTTTATTAAAAAGGTTTTTATACTCTGATTTTTATTGTGATTTAGATTGAAACTTGGAAATTTTGAGGAGTTGGTTACAGTTGATATCTGAAAAGATTTATTCGAGTGTTTTTATCTATTGTTGTAAGTTACTGGTTATCAAGGTTATTGTTATTATTTCGTTCTTGCTTTATTATATATATTGTTTACAGGTTATGTAGTTAATGCCCCGTCGTAGCCTCGTCACTACTTCGTCGAGGTTAGGCTCGACACTTACTTAGTACATGGGGGTCGGTTGTACTGATACTACACTCTGCACATTTTTTTGTAGATCCAGGTACTGACCAGACTTAGGAGATCTTAGTAGCTGCGCAGTTTCGTTTGGAGACACGAGGTAGATCTGCTGGCATCCGCAGACTCCTGGAGTCTTCTCTTTACTTTATAGACGCTGTTTTATTTCATTCGAAACAGACATATATACTTCTTTCAACCATTATTTGTAGTATTCTTAGTAGTTCGTGAATTGTGACACCAGACCCTTGGGTAATTTTATAGTTATATATTTAGTTCGTGGTTCGGCTTAATTATTGCTCCTTATTATTATTCATGAAATTATTTAGTGGAAAATATTAGATTCAGTATTTACTTTTAAATTGTTCTATTATGTGTAAGTGAACTTAAAAGGGAAATGGTTAATAAATTTCTAACATTGGTTTGCCTAGCAAGTATTGTATTAGGCGCGATCACGATCCCGTGGTTGGAAATTTGGGTCATGACAAGTTGGTATCAGAGCACTAGGTTGCATAGGTCTCACAATTCACGAACAAGCTTGATAGAGTCTGAGGGATCGGTACGGAGACGTCTGTACTTATCTCACAGAGGCTATGAAGTTAGGAACAAACTCAGTTTTTATTTCTACTCTGTCGTGCGATTCTTGGTATCTTAATATACTAATTGAACTCTTCTACTCTCTCGCATATGGAGAGAACACATGCTTCTTCTTCTGCTAACCAATAATTCGATCTTCCAGAAGCAGCAACTCCTATTAGGGGCAGATGCCACGTCAGAGGCCGAGGCAGGGGCAGGACTCAGCCCGTTGCTCATACTGCAGCCCTAGCTGCGGAGCCCCAGATTGAGATTGATGAGGGGGGCTCCAGCTTGGACCATTCCAGCTGGACCAACTCAGGTTCCAGAGGGGTTTATTGCTACCCCGGTACTTCAGGCTACTTTGGTTCGATTAGTGGGCCTTATGGAGAGTGTAGCCCAGACTGGCGCACTCCCTGTTTCAACAACCACATCTCAGGCTGGAGGAGGGGTCCAGACTCCTGTTACCCACACTCCTAATCAGACTACTCCTCAGGTTCAGACCCTAGCAGCCAATCCAATTGGGGTAATTCAGCCAGTTGCTCCAGCGCTGCCCGTTGATGGGGCAGCTATGTCCACCGATGCTTTGTGGAGATTGGACAGGTTCATCAAGCTTTTCCCTGTTCACTTCAATGGTGCTACTTCAAAGGGTCCTCAGGAATATCTGGACAGCTGTCATGAGGTTCTTCGTAATATGGGTATTTTGGAGACCAATGGGGTCGACTTCACGGTGTTTCAGATGACTGGTTCCGCCAAGAAATGGTGGAGGGATTATTTGTTGACTAGACTAGTTAGGTCACCGCGTTTCAGATGACTGGTTCTCACCTCTTTTTGGAGAAATTTTTGCCTATCACTACCAAAGAAGAAAATTGTCGTCAGTTTGAGTGTCTTCAGCAGGGTGGCATGACAATTACCCAGTATGAGAATCGTTTTGTGTATTTGGCTCGGCATGCTATTCTTTTGTTGCCTACTGAGAGAGAGAGGGTTAGGAGATTTATTGAGGGCCTTGCCCAGCCCATCAGGTTGCAAATGTCTAAGGAGACAGGGACTGAGATTTCATTTCAGGATGCGGCCAATGTGTCCAGGAGAGTTGAGATGGTTCTCGGGATGGGAGGTCAGGGGTCCGACAAGAGACCTCGCCATTCCGGTAGATTCAGCGTTGCCTCGTCTGGAGGCGGAGATACTCAGGGTAGAGGCGATTCTTCCAGGCCATTTAATTCAGCACTTCAGACGTCCCATGGTGCCTCAGGTGGTCTTGGCTCTTGCTTGACTTATTCTAATCAGTCAGCCCATGTCAGAGCACCTCCTCTTCAGAGTTAATATTGTGCTCGGCCGGTTCATCAGGGTCAGTCTCAGTATCAGGATGGTTGTTATGAGTGTGGTGAGTATGGACACATTCGGAGATCTTATCCGAATTTTTTGGGTAATCAGCCTCAGTACCAGAATTCTCGTGTTATAGTTCTGGCACCAGCTACAACACCACCTGCCTAGCCCACAGTCAAAGGTAGAGGTCAGAATGTTAGAGGTGGAGGTCAGCATACTAGAGGTGGTGACCAGCTCGTTAGAGGTGGAGGACCACCTGTTAGGTGTCCTCCCGATGATGCAGTTCAGGGTGGTGGGGCCCAACCCTGATTATATGCATTTCTAGCCAGACCCGAGGCGGAGTCCTCTGATGCAGCTATCACAGGTACCATTTCAGTTTGTAATAAAGATGCTTCAATTTTGTTTGATCCGGGGTCTACTTATTCTTATGTGTCATCCTATTTTGCCTCGTATTTGGTTGTGCCTCGTGATTATTTGAGTGTCCCTGTTTATGTGTCTACGCCGGTGGGGGATGCTATTGTTGTAGATCATGTATATCATTCGTGCGTAGTCATTATTGAGGGTCTTGAAACTAGTGTAGACCTTTTGCTTCTTGACATGGTCGATTCTGATGTCATATTGGGCATGGATTGGTTGTCACCTTATTATGCCATCTTGGACTGTCACACTAAGATAATTACTTTAGCTTTGCCGGGATTGCCTCGGTTAGAATGGAAAAGGACTCCTGGTCATTCTCCCAGCAGAGTGATTTCTTATGCTAAGGCTCGTCACATGGTTGAGAAAGGATGTTTGGCTTATTTGGCCCATATCCGTGATTCTGATGTCGAGATTTCTTAATAGAGTTAGTGCATATTGTTCGGGAAACTCCCGAAGTGTTTCCTGCAGATCTGCCGGGGATGCCACCCGACAGGGATATCGATTTTGTATTGATGTTGCGCCGGGCTTTCAGCCCATGTCTCTTCCTCCATACCGGATGGCCCCACCAGAATTGAAAGAATTGAAAGAACAGTTGCAAGACCTGCTTGAAAAAGGTTTCATCAGGCCTAGTGTCTCGCCCCGGGGTGCACCGGTTTTATTTGTAAAGAAGAAGGACGAATCGATGAGGAAGTGTATAGATTACCGGCAATTGAATAAAGTTACTATCAAAAATAAGTATCTGTTACCGAGAATTGATGATTTATTTGATCAGCTTCAGGGTGCCAGTGTGTTTTTGAAAATTGATTTGAGATCGGGCTACCATCAGTTGAAGATTAGGGCGTCCGATGTTCCTAAAATAGACTTTCGGACAAGGTATGGGCACTATGACTTTTTGGTGATGTCTTTTGGCTTGACTAATGCTCCAGCAGCCTTTATGGATTTGATGAATCGAGTTTTCAAGCCTTATCTGGATTCCTTTGTAATTGTGTTCATTTATGATATTCTTAGATACTCCCGCAGTTAGGAGGAGCATGAACAGCACCTCCGTATAGCACTCCAGACTTTGAGGGATAATCAGTTGTATGCAAAATTTTCAAAGTGTGAATTCTGGTTAGATTCAGTAGCTTTCTTAGGCCACGTCGTATCAGCAAAGGGTATTCAGGTAGATTCTAAGAAGATAGAGGCAATCAAGAACTGGCCTAGACCCACTTCATCCACGGAAATCAGGAGCTTCTTGGGTTTGGCGGGATACTACCGTCGTTTTGTAGAGGGGTTCTCGTCTATAGCAGCCCCGATGACGAGATTGACTCAGAAGGGTGCCCCATTTAAATGGTCGGGTGAATGTGAGGCGAGCTTCCAGAAGCTCAAGATCGCCTTAACTTCAGCACCGGTATTGGTGTTACCATCAGGTTCAGGATCTTTCACGGTATATTGTGATGCTTCCCGTGTTGGGTTTGGATTGTTATTGATGCAAGAAGGCAGGGTGATAGCATATGTGTCTCGACTGTTAAAAATTCATGAGAAGAATTATCATGTCCATGACTTAGAGTTAGAAGCCATTGTTCATGCATTGAAAATATGGAGGCACTATCTTTATGGCGTGTCGTGTGAGGTTTACAAGATCATCGTAGCCTCCAGTACTTTTTCAAGCAAAAGGATCTTAATTTGAGACAAAGGGGATGGCTAGAGTTATTGAAAGATTATGACGTCACTATATTGTATCGTCCGGGAAAGGCCAATGTGGTGGTCGATGCATTGAGTAGGAAAGTAGTAAGTATGGGAAGCCTTTCATGTATTCCAGTTGGTGAGAGACCGTTAGCTTCAAATATTCAGACGTTGGTTAATCAGTTCATGAGGTTGGATATTTCATCAAGCCATGTTTTAGCTTGTACAGTTGCTCGGCCTTCCTTATTCGAGCGTATCAGATATTGGCAGGATGATGACCCGTACTTGATGGTCCTTAGGGACACAGTTCGGCACGGTGGTGACAAGAAGGTTACAGTTGGAGATGATGGTGTTTTAAAGATGCAGGGCCGTCTATATGTGCCTAATGTTGATGGCCTGCGAGAGTTGATTCTTGAAGAAACTCACAGTTCTAAGTATTCTATTCACCCGGGTGCTGCCAAAATGTACCAGGACCTGCGACAACACAATTGGTGGCGAAGGATGAAGAAGGATATTATTTCTTATGTGGCTCGTTGTTTGAATTTCCAACAGGTGAAATGTGAGCATCAGAGACCTGGTGGTTTACTTCAGCAGATAGATATTCCTGAGTGGAAGTGGGAGCGTATCACTATGGACTTCTTTGTTGGACTCCCACGGACTCAGAGGAAGTTCGACGCCGTTTGGTTTATTGTGGATAGGTTGACTAAATCAGCGCAATCATTCCAGTGGCAAGTACTTACACTTCGGAGCGGTTGGCATAGATATATGTTCGAGAGATTGTTCGCCTTCACGTTATGCCCGTGTCTATCATTTCTGATCGAGGTACGCAGTTTACCTCGCACTTTTGGAGGGCAGTCCAGCGAGAGTTGGGTACCCGAGTTGAGTTGAGCATAACATTTCATCCTCAGATGGACGGGCAATCCAAGCGTACTATTTAGATTCTAGAGGATATGCTCCGCGCTTGTGTTATCGACTTTGGAGGTTCTTAGGATCAATTCTTGCCGTTAGCGGAGTTTGCTTACAATAATAGTTATCAGTCGAGCATTCAGATGGCTCCCTATGAGGCATTATATGGTAGACGGTGTAGATTGACAGTTGGATGGTTTGAGCCATGAGAGGCTCGGTTATTGGGTACAGACTTAGTTCAAGAGGCCTTAGATAAGGTCAAGATTATACAGGATCGACTTCGTGTAGCTCAGTCAAGGAAAAAGAGTTACGCCGATCGTAAGGTTCGGGATGTGGCATTCATGGTTGGAGAGAGAGTATTACTTCGGGTAACTCCCATGAAGGGTGTCATGAGATTTGGGAAGAAGGTCAAGTTGAGCCGTAGGTATATCGGGCCATTTGAGATTCTTGATAGAGTGGGGGAGGTAGCTTATAGACTTGCGTTACCTCCAGGGTTATCCTCAGTTCATCCGGTATTTCATGTGTCTATGCTCCGGAAATATCATGGTGGCCCGTCCCACATGTTAGATTTTAGCTCTGTTCAATTGGACAAGGATTTGGCTTATGCGGAATAGCCGGTAGCCATTCTAGACCGGCAGGTTCCCCAGTTGAGATCAAAGAGTTACCCTTCAGTTCGAGTGTAGTGGAGGGGTCAGCCTGGTGAGGTAGCTACTTGGGAGTCCGAGTCGAACATGCATAGTATATATCCCCACTTGTTTGCCAGTTCAAGTAATTTTCTATAACCGTTCGAGGACGAACGTTTGTTTTAGAGGTGGAGATTGTGATGACCCAAAGGGTCATCTTATAAATTAAGACTTCATTCTAGGCTCATTAGCCTTTAAAAAATATTTTAATTACCTCGATTTGCGTGCAAAGCCCGGGCGTAAAACCGAAAAGTTTTTATATGAAAATATGAGAAATAGTAATTTTTGGAATTTAAAACTTGGTTTAAGTTGACTTTGTTCAAAATTTTTAGTAAACGGACCCGGATCTATATTCCGACGATCCCGGGAGGTCCGCAGTAAAATATGGGACTTGGGCGTATGCTCGGAATTGAATTCCGAGGTCCCTAGCCTTAGAAATCAATTTTTGAAAAAAATTATTTTGCTGGATTTTTAATAAAATAAAAAAATGAATTAATGCTTGAAACCGTTGGTATCGGGGCCGTATTTTAGTTCCGGAGCTCGATACAGGTTTTTTATGATTTTTAAATCCTATCTGTGAAATTTGGTAAGAATCAAAGTTGATTTGACGTGATTCGGACATCCGGTTGAGAAATAGTGAAATTGAAGTGTTCTTGAGAAAAATCATGAGTTTTGAGGTTAAATCCATAGTTTTAAATGTTATTTTCATGATTTGATTGCACGAGCAAGTTTGTATGATGTTTCTAGACTTGTGTGCATGTTTGGTTTAAAGCCCCGAGGGCTCGGGTGAGTTTTGGATAGGGTACGGGGTGTATCGAACTTATTAACTTTTGTTGTTTTGCTGCTACTGGTGCACTAGTGCGTTCTTATTCGTGATCGCGAGGCTTCTCCCATGATCGCGAAGATTAAATAGACTGGGGGTCGATTTTGTTCTACGCGAACTCGTAACACAGGCCGCGAACGCGAAGCGCTGGGGGGATTGCCCTTCGCGAACGCGACCATGCTATTGCCAACACGATGGGTTAAGGGGACCTGGGGAAGGTGAGTCAAATTCCTCTTCGCGAGCGCGATCACGGGGTCGCGAACGCGATTGTCAATTGGGTTGTACATCGCGAACGCAAAGGCTTTTTGGCTGCAATGCTCCGCGATCGCGATAGGCCCATCGCGAACACGATGAAGGCATGTCCAGCGACTTAAAAATAGAATTAAAAACGGGAAGAAGCCACTATTTCATATTTTCAAAACTAAGAAGACCTAGAGGCGATTTTCATCATAAAAGTTCTTCCCCAAAGTGTTGGTAAACGATTCTAAACTATTTTCTTTCGATTACTCATTTCTTTTCATCACTTTTCAATTCAAAATCAAGAATTTTCAGGGTAAAATTTGAGGGTTTAGGTAGAATTAGGAAATTTTATAAAAATGGGATTTTGACCTCGAATTGAGTTCAGATATCGAAACTAATTGCATATTCGGGCTCGGGGTGGAATGGGTAAATGGAACTTGGTCCGAACCTCGAGTTTGGACCAAGTGGGCCCGGGGTCGAGTTTTAACTTTTTTTGAGAAAACTTAGGAAAATAATGATTTTTCAGTAAAGTTAGTTCCTTTAGCATAAATTAATGATATTAAACTAATTATGATCAGATTCGAGCGGGTTAGAGGCAAATTCTAAAGGAAAAGCGGTAGTTGAGCAGTGAGTGGCCTGCGAAATTGAGGTAAGTGTTTGGTTTAACCTTGACTTGAGGGAATAGGAATCCTCAACTTAAATGCTATGTGAATTCGTATGTGTGTGGTGTATAGGTGAGGTGACGAGTATCTATGCACCACCAAATTATCTGTTAAACATGATCCCTTCCTTATTTGCTTCCAGCTTAATTGTTTCATGATCATTGAGGTTTATATGTCTATTTGGATTCGTAAATTTATTGATAAGTATTGCTTCAAGTATTTTGGAAGTGTCGGCTGTTCTTTTGGTTTTGTTATATTACATAAGGATTGAACTGGATGTCAGTGTTACAATATGTATATAGATTCCGGTTGGCTTCATTACGAAATGATAATTGATGAAGTTATGAGTTTTACAACTTCTATTTACAATTGTTGATATAAGAATGTTGTGAAAGGCTTGGCCTGAATTGTGAAAGTTTTTATAAATAAACTGATATGATATGTCTGGTGGGAGCGGGTTGCACGCCGCAATAAAGAGTGATAAGGATGGATAGGTGGGATCGGGTTGCACGCCGCAACAGGAGAAATAAGGGTAATATATAGGGAGGAGCAATAAGGGTGGACAGGTGAAAGCGGGTTGCGCGCCGCAACAAGGAGCGATAAGGGGAATATTTATGTTTTATTTTCGAAAATAAGGATTTATAAAACTCCGATTTTATTAAAAAGGTTTTCATACTCTGATTTTTATTGTGATTTAAATTGAAACTTGAAAATTTTGAGGAGTTGGTTACAGCTGATATCTGAACAGATTTATCCGAGTGTTTTTATTTATTGTTGCAAGTTACTGGTGATCAAGGTTATTGTTATTATTTCTTTCTTGCTTTATTATATATACTGTTTACAGGTTATGTAGTTAATGCCTCGTCGTAGCCTCGTCACTACTTCGTCGAGGTTAGGCTCGGCACTTACTCAGTACATGGGGTCAGTTGTACTGATACTACACTCTGCACTCTTTTCTGCAGATCCAGTTACTGACCAGAGTTAGGAGATCTTAGTAGCTGCGTAGTTTCGTTCGGAGACACGAGGTAGATCTGCTGGCGTCCGCAGATTCCTGGAGTCTTCTCTTTACTTTATAGACGCTGTTTTATTTCATTCGAAACAGACATATATACTTCTTTCAGCCATTATTTGTAGCATTCTTAGTAGTTCGTGAATTATGACACCAGACCCTGGGGTAGTTTTATAGTTATATATTTAGTTCGTGGTTCTGCTTAATTATTGCTCCTTTTTATTATTCATGAAATTATTTAGTGAAAAATATTATATTCAATATTTACTTTTAAATTGTTCTATTATGTGTAAGTGAACTTAAAAAGAAAATGGTTAATAAATTTCTAACATCGGCTTGCCTAGCAAGTATTGTGTTAGGCGCCATCACGATCCCGTGGGTTGAGAATTTGGGTCGTGATAGAAATAAATAGTCAAGGCATCTAAAAAGTTATAAAAAAATACACATGACTTTTCGTTTTTCCTGACATCAGGCACTTCGAATTGGATTATGAAAACTCCGATTCAATTTTTTGGTTATGAAATACCAAACCAAATAATCTCAGTTTGGTTTGTTTTCTTAGAGATTTCAGACTAATTTGTTTAGTTATTTTAAAATTTCTGTTTAAACCTATTGACATCTTCTGACAAGAAATAATGGACCTCTAAATAAAGCATTTATGTCAAATTGCCTAATTACCTCATTCCCATTATATTCATTTGAAAATTGGATAATTGTAAGTACAAATGTAAATTCTTGATATGACAAAAGGATTACAAGAAGAAAAAATAATAATAAAAAAGTATGAGATAACTATCATGAGTATATGTTATAAATAGCCAAGGCATCTAAGAAGTTACAAAAACATACACATGACTCTTTATTTCAATTGTATAAATCTTTATTTTCAGATCAAATTCAAAAAAAGATTAACTAAAACTTTATTATTTTTAGCCAAATAAAAAAATTTAGCCTAAATAATGTAGTTCTATCCAAGTTTTATTATAAATTGTATTCGGAAAAAATTATCCAAAAAAATAACATACTTAAAAAGGTAAAAATATATTTTATTTTTAAAAAAATGCCACATATACAAAAAAATCCATGTGGCAGGCGAGTTCACCCACACTCTTTGCCACATCAGCGTCCAGGGGGTAATGGCTCTCAAAAGGACAAGTTGAGGGGGTTAATTAAGACCACGAATAGTTTAAGGATGTAACTAATAATCCGTGTCAAGTTTAGGGGGGGTGTTAAGATATTTTGCCAACATTAAATATCACCAGCTTCTTATGTTTGAAAATTGTGTTGGACCAATACTATGAGCTTCTGGAATCCAATGGAATCTTCGTAAGTCGATCATTACGAGTGTTATGATTCATTCTGCTGACATGTCCAATCGATTCATTACCTCTCGAGCACAACTCATATTCATCACAAGCACCATTGTTCGATACGATTCGATATAAATCCTTTAAACATATTCATGAGCATTTTGGTCTCTTATGTTTGTAAAAAGTAAGCATTTTTGGTACCTGTTAAATATTTAACAAATTCTGACTATTAAATTTAATGAGATTGTGATTTTTTTTAACTAAAAACATTAAATATCCCTAGCTTCTTAAGTTTGGGAATTATGTCAGTCCAATATTATGAACCTCCATAATCTAACGGAATCTTCGTAAAGTCGGTCATTATTAGATAATTTATTTAATCAGGTCCACTTGATACATAGCATCTCCCGTACAACTCATATTCAAGGCAAAACTACATTGTTCGACCACATGAGAAGCAAATGATTTACCAGTTCATACTGAAAATACATACATAAATAGTGTTTTAATGCCAATGCGGACAACAAAATCTCGAGACGGAAGTCTCACGTACAATTCTAATAGAAGGGAGCTTCTACCTAAAATAAAATAAGTGACTAGAACAATGTCCTCTTACTTTGGAAAGAGTTGACTTCTTCCTCTTGAGTGCAGGATTTATAGCCCCTAATTGTTTCGATTAATCGCGTCAAAGTAAAATCATGTTCAATATCAAAAGCAGTAATACCAAAAATTGCACCACACATTAAAAATAGATAAAAAGAATTTGAACATATTCAACTAAAAAAACTACTTATTGTATACGGTCGAAATCGGAGGGCTCGACTTCGAGATCCTAATTGTACCCGGAGCTCAAGTTCGGGCAACTCGAAGAAGGAATCAGACCCGGCTGGAAAATGCACACCTCTGGGGAGTAAATCGGAGGCCCAACATGCTCTATCTCGAGATAGTGCCATTTCGAACACACTCAAGAAAGGGCGGGAATTTATCAGGGGCACAAAGGTCAAGGCGTAAATTTCGGGATAGATTCGTACGAATCCGTACTAGATGGTTATACAGCTGTACCAATAGGATTTTTTTACTGTAAATAGAAATGTACCTTATTTGGGGTTTCCCCTCCTATATAAAGGGGACCCCAATCATTTGTAAGGATCATCTTATCACTACAAAAAGAATATATTACCTTACTTTTCTCGTTTGTTGTGCTTCAGAATTATTCTTCAGCTTTAAAGTCCTTACTTTATTTGTTCTTGCTTTATTATCTCTAATCACCTCGAGGTCATCGAGAAACATCGAGCTCGGGGAGCTTGAGGTCCATGCTACTCTAGTAACATCGGTTTGGTTCATTAGTCCTACTCATTTAAACGCTATATTACTTTTTTATTAATTAGTATTGAACTAGATCACGTATCTTTAAAACCACAAATCAAATTTAAGTGTTAGTTGTATTTTTCGAGGTAAACAGTTTGGCGCCCACCGTGGGGCTAAAGATAATAGTGATTATTTCAGTGCTAATTTTTTGATAACACACGTTATTCTTCACATTTTTTCTTATCAAAGATTCTTTGATTTCAGGCTAAAACATGTCAAACTCAGCAAACGCACTGGTGTATGGTAATGATGGCCTCGGATTCCATGGGGAAAATGAAAACGCAATAGCTTCAGGAGCCGGTGTGCCACCACTCAACCCCGAGATAGCACATGTTCCTAACCCAGTCGACGTTGGCTCACACATTGCTATAAACACCAACTTGGGTACGGACGTCAGAGGAAACGTGCGTGGAGAAGTTCAACCCAATGGCCAAATTACACATGGTCGAGGAGATGGAGAAGTTAGCCTCTAAGTGATTTTTGTGATGTTACAAGCACAACATATTGCCATCGTTTAGTTGCAGAGCCAGCAAAAGACTCTGAGTATAGCGGGACTAGAAACTACTCATCATGATGAACCAATCTCGGAGAGATCAAGAAACAATGGGTGGGGACCGACCCCACTATCATGAGAATGCTCGAAGAACTCACAAAAAGGGTCGAGTCAGGAGAAAAAAGGATTGGGGACAACGATAAAAAAGTGGAAACGTATATCTCAAGGGTCTACCAAATACCAGGAGCACCTCCGATTTTGAAGGAACTGGACTCTAAGAAATTTGTGCAAAAACCTTCCCCTCCCCCCCCCCTCCTGAGTGTAGCCCCGAAGCCTATTCCGAAGAAGTTTCGCATGCCAGATATTCCCAAATACAACGGGATGACCGATCCCATTGAGCACATTACTACATATACTTGTGGTATAAAGGGAAATGATTTGGAGGACGACGAAATCGAGTCTGTTTTACTAAAAAAGTTTGGGGAAACTCTGTCCAAAGGGGCCATGATTTGGTACTATAACCTACCTCCTAACTCTATTGATTTGTTTATATGTTGGCAGATTCGTTTGTAAAGACACATGCTGGTGCTATAAAGGTTGCAACAAGAAAGTCTGATGTATTCAAAATCAAACAAAGGGACAACGAGATGTTGAGGGAGTTTGTGTCCCGGTTTCAAATGGAACGAATGGAGTTACCACCAGTCTCCGATGACTGGGCTGTACAAGATTTCAGGGGCTAAATGAATGGAGCTCGATAACATCGAGGCAGTTGAAATAAAACTTGATCGAGTAACCCGCTGTAACTTGGGAGAATGTGCATAACAGGTACCAGTCAAAGATTAGAGTGGAAGATGACTAGTTGGGAGCCCCCACGGGCTCGGTTTATTCAAACAGTTTAGCAACAAAAGATTCGAGAGAAGTAGGCAGGGAACCGAGACCAAGTAAGGAAAGGTATTAGCCGTACATCAAAGACCGAAGGAACATCTCGAGGCGTAACATACCTCAAAATGATCGAAGAGCAGATCGAGGTCAGAATTCTAGGGGACTCATGAGTAAGATCGAGTTCGACAGGCACTCAGGACCGGCGGAGGCACCTCGATTATCAGAATATAACTTTTACATCGATGCCTCGGGTATCGTCTCGGCCATTGGAAAAATCAGAGATAGTAGATGGCCTAAACCCATACAAACTAATCCTTCTTCGAGGAATCCCAACTTGATGTGCAAATATCACGGTACACATGGGCACAAGACCAAGGATTGCAGACAACTAAGGGAGGAGGTAGCCCGATTGTTCAACGAAGGGCATCTCCGAGAATTTCTCAGCGACAGAGCCAAAAACCACTTCAAATAAAGAGACGCCAACAGGAAGAACGAACCAGAGGATCCACAACACATCATTCACATGATCATCAGCGGAGTCGACGTCCCACAGGGACCTATATTCAAACGCACCAAAGTATCAGTCACAAGGGAGAAGCGGACTCGGGACTACATGCCCGAGGACACCATCACATTTAATGAGGAAGACAACGAGGGATTATCTCAGCCTCACAACGATGCACTGGTAATTTATATTCTTTTAAATAAAGTTCAAGTTAAACGTGTTCTTGTGGATCCAGGTAGCTCAACAAATATAATCAGATCGAGGGTCGTGGAGCAGCTCAGGCTGCTCGACCAAATCATACCAGCATCTCGAGTCTTGAATGGCTTCAACATGGCAAGTGAAACAACGAAGGGAGAAATCATCCTCCCGGTAAATGTGGCCGGAACCATAAAAGACACGAAGTTTCATGTCATCGAAGGTGGCATGAGGTATAATGCTTTGCTTGGAAGGCCGTGGATCCACAACATGAGGGCAGTGCCATCAACCCTTCATCAAATGATGAAGTTCCCAACAAAAGATGGCGTGAAAACGATATATGGGGAGCATCATGCGGCTAATGATATGTTTGCAGTCCATGACGTGACACCAGTATCGACGCCATCCATATCAGAAAAGTCGAACGACAAGAACAAACAGGTAGCCAAATAGCAATCACAACCTATGTCCTCGGGTGAACCCGAGGAACATGTGATCGAGGAACAGGCGGCCGAGGATGAAGAAGAAGATTTCTTAACTCCCCGAGATTTTTTCATCCCCGAGAAGTCCGACGTGACAAAGTCAACGGTCGAGGAACTCTAACAGGTGGTGTTGATCGAGCATCTGCCGGAACAAAAGGTATACCTGGGAACGGGGCTAACCCCTGAACTCAGGAATAAACTCATTCAATTCCTTATCGATAACATTGATTGCTTCGCTTGTCCCACTTAGATATGACAGGGATCTCACCGGAGATAACCACCCATCGACTAAGTATCGATTCCATATTTAAACCGATGAAACAAAAGAGAAGGCCTCAGTCCGTGGTAAAGCACGCATTCATCAAAGACGAGGTAACAAAACTCCTTAAGATAGGATCCATTAGGGAAGTTAAGTATCCCGAGTGGCTAGCTAATGTAGTAGTAGTCCCTAAAAAGGAAAACAAACTTAGAATGTGTATAGACTACAAAGATTTGAACAAAGCATGCCCTAGAGACTCTTTCCCATTGCCCAATATCGATCGATTGATCGTTGCCATGGACATCCATGAGATCCTTACTTTTCTTGATGCTTGCTCCGGGTACAATCAAATTCAATGAATTCGGAAGACCAGGAAAAGACTTCGTTTATCACAAAGTTTGGTACATATTGCTATAACGTAATGCCCTTCGGGCTAAAAAATGCAGGAGCTACATACCAATGCTTCGTTAATAAAATGTTTGAATATCAAATAGGCAAATATATGAAAGTTTATATTGATAACATGCTGGTTAAGTCCCTGCGCACAGAGGACCATTTAACTCATTTGCAGGCAACATTCGATATCCTAAGAAAATAAACCATGAAATCAACCCCAAGAAATGCGCTTTTGGAGTTAGCTCGGGCAAGTTCTTAGGATCCATGGTGTCGAATAGGAGGATCGAGATCAACCCCGAAAAAATCAAATTCGTCGAGGAAATCACCGTCGTAAACAATGTGAAAGTTGTGCAACGGTTAACCGGACGGATAGCTGCCCTAGGCTGATTTATCTCGAGATCATCGGATCGGAGTCATCATTTCTTCTCCTTACTCAAGAAGAGGAACGACTTCGCATGGACTACGGAGTGTCAACAAGCTTTAGAAGAATTAAAACAGTATCTCTCGAGCCCACCCTTGCTTCATACTTCGAAGAGGGATGAAAATATCTACTTATATTTAGCCGTGTCTGAGGTAGCGATAAGTGGCGTGTTGGTTCGAGAAAAACAAGGTACGCAATTTCCTGTTTATTATGTAAGTCAAACCCTAGGAGATGCTGAGACCAGGTACCCGCATTTGGAAAAGTTAGCCCTTGCATTAGTAAGTGCATCTAGGAAATTAAAACCATATTTTCAGTGTCATCCTATATTTGTATTGACTATGTACCCACTTCAAAATATCTTGCATAAGCCCTAATTATCACATCGATTGGCTAAATGGGCCATCGAACTTGGAGGGTATGATATCAAATATCAACCCCGAACAACTATCAAGCCTCAAATCTTGGCAGACTTCGTGGCCAATTTCACGCTTGCCCTCGTCCCTGAAGTAGAAAAGGAACTCTTGCTAAAAATGGGTATATCATCGGGGGTATGGACCCTCTTCACAGATGGTGCCTCGAATGTGAAAGGTTCCGGGCTCGGTATAGTTTTAAAACTGACTAGGGAAGCATCATTAGACAATCTATCAAAACCTCGAAATTGACTAACAATGAGGCCGAGTATGAGGCCATGATTGCAAGTCTCGAACTAGCCAAGGGCCTGGGAGAAGAGGACATTGAGGCCAAGTGTGACTCTCTTTTGGTAGTAAATCAAGTGAACGGGAGCTTCGAGGTTCGAGAAGACAGAATGCAAAGGTATTTAGACAAACTTCAAGTGACATTGCATCGCTTCAAAGAATGGACACTGGACCATGTACCTCGAGAATAGAATAGCGAGGTCGATGCACTCGTAAATTTGGGGTCATCAGTTGAAGAAGATGACATTGTCCTGGGGACTGTTGTCCAATTGTCGAGGTCGGTGGTCGAAGAAGGCCATGCGGAAATAAATTCAACAAGTTTGACATAGGATTGGAGGAATAATTACGTTGAATACTTAAAGCATAGGAAGTTCCCCTCGGACCCAAAAGAGTTGAGGGCCTTATGAGCCAAAGTAGCTCGATTCTCACTCGATGAAAATGGAACATTACATAGAAGAAACTTTGATGGACCACTGGCAGTGTGTTTGGGACCGGGGGACACCGGTTATGTACTAAGAGAAATCCATGAAGGCACTTGTGGGAATCACTCTAGTGCCAACTCTTTGGTTCGCAAGGTGATCAGAGCAGGGTATTATTATGATAACATGGCAAAAGATACCAAGAAGTTCGCTCGAAGGTGTGATAAATGCCAAAGATTCGCGCCAATGATCCATCAGCCCGGCGAACAACTCCATTCGGTCCTATCCCCATGGCGATTCATGAAATGGGGGATGGACATCGTCGGCCCCCTACCAACGACGCTAGGTAAAGATAAATTTATTTTGTTTATGACTGACTACTTTTCAAAATGGGTAGAAGCACATGCCTTCGAAAAAATAAGAGAAAAAGAGGTCATCGACTTCATATGGGACCACGTTGTATGCCGGTTTGGGATACCCGACGAGATAGTATGCAACAATGGAAATTAGTTCATCGGCGGCAAAGTGACAAAATTCCTCGAGGACCATAAAATCAAGAGGATTCTATCAATGCCCTATCACCCGAGCGCAAATGGCCAGGCCGAGTCCACAAACAAAACCGTCATTCAAAACTTGAATAAATGGTTGGATGGTGCGAAGGGAAAATGAAGAGAAGTATTGCCCGAGGTACTATGGGCATATTGAACGACGTCAAAGTCGAGCACGGGAGAAACCCCGTTTTCTTTGGTATATGGGTCAGAAGCGTTGATTCTGGTCGAGGTCGGGGAACCTATCGTCAGATTTCATCATACCACTGAGGATTCGAACCACGAGGCCATGAACACTAGCCTCAATTGCTAGATGAAAAATGGGAAGTTGCACTAGTTTGAATGGCTGCACAAAAGAAAAGGATTGAGAGGTATTACAATAGAAGGGCCAACCTTCCCCATTTCGGAGTCGGTAACTTGGTCCTAAGAAAAGTCACCCTCAATACTCGAGATCCAAACGAAGGGAAACTAGGCCCCAATTAGGAAGGACAATACCGAGTCCTCGGAGTCATAGGAAAGGGATCCTACAAGCTTAGCACAATGGAAGGCGAGCAACTACCAAATAATTGGAACATATCACTGCTCAAACGATATTATTGCTAAGGTATGACCTTGTCCCTTTTCCATTTATATTTAAGACTTAACTCTTTGTAGATGATCAATTGAAGACATCAAAGCACCCTGCAGCTCGAATACCTTAGGTTTTAAAGCATGTGTTGCACTCTTTTTCCCTTAGGTCGGGTTTTATCCCAAATGGGTTTTACCGTCAAGGTTTTTAACGAGGCAACATTTATATGCTACCTAAGGGGAATTCAACAAAGTATTCAAGGCTTCTTTTCAATTAACCTCGAATACTGGGGGGCATCACCCTCAGAGATTGTATTTTCAAAGAAAACAATTTACACCAATAAGGGCCTCGATATGAGAACTTTCTAATGGGCCAAACGGTCAAATGAACCATGTCCATGTAGAACAATTGGTCCCCTAATGGCAAAACATGTTCGCGTATATCAATTATTCAAAGAAGCATTCTTGTTATATCACAACATTTTGTGTTTTAAAGAAGTCTACTATTATACGAACTTCACATTTATTCCACAAGAAATGACTCAAGAGCCAGAACGCGAATACACCCGATTACTCGGGGACTGTCATCGACAGTCAACATATCGAGTTATCAAGAACTCGAACCCATAAGACCTCAATGAGGCATACTCGAACCCATAAGACCTCGAAGAGGCATCCCCTCGATATAAAGGCTAAGGCTATCGTACTCGAGGACTAAAGGCTACGACCATACTAAAGACTACGATCATATAGGGGTCAAGAGCATAAAGGCCGAAGCATACCATGCTCGAAACCTTATATAGCTCGGACTCAAAAGTCCCTTCACCCCGAATTAACACCAATCCAACGAAAAGATGAGCTCAAAGACCGAACCTTAAGTGGTAACCTACTATCGATCATTGATCAAACGGAGAGCCTAAGGGTATTAAATTCTAAGCCCAATAGGCGGACCGATTGTCTACAACACCAAATTTTGTTTCACAAGTGAAGACAAAATGATATTTAACACGAAAGAAAGATTAAGCAAAAAATTCTTTATATTCAAAAGATGATTCAAAAGTACATTTACAAGACATCCACACATGGACCTTACACAAAAAAAGAAGAACCTAATCTACTTCCGGGGACACTTGCTCGGAGGCGGTATCCGCTGGAGCTACATCTTCGGGGGCCTTCTCATCCTCCTCAGGGACTTCATCTTTGTCTCCCTCACTATCGGAGTCGCTGGCAGAATCCTCGTCGGTAGAGAGCAATGCAGTTGCCTCTTCTTCCAAAGCCTTCACCTTCTCTATTTCGGCGGACAGGTCAAAGCCTTTAGCATGCAACTCCTAGAGAGTTTGCCTTCGAGACTCCAGCTTAGCGTGATTGATGGTACATGTTAACTTGAGCTCGGCAGTAGCAAAGATCTCCCGAGCCCGAGCATTTGCAGTAGCATCATCGGTGCGATATGAGGACACAAATACATCAGCTTTGGACATGACCTTGGCTAGTTTTGCAGCCGTCTAATTGTGAAGCTCCTTGAACTTACGGCTCTCCTCTTTTGCACTCTGAAGCTTGTGCTCGACCGAGGCCAGTTTTTCCCGAAGAGTGTCTTTCTCGGAGGCTAGACGGTCCATATTTAGCTTCCACCCGAGAGTTTCAGCCTCTTTGTTTTTAAGCTCCTCCCAAAGTTGCTCCACCAGGTCGCTCTTCTGCTGAAGCTGCAAAATTAAAGCATTAGACGCCAAAACAATTAAATAAAAAATAATCCCACAAAGGCTATGTTACCTGTTCGACGAACTCGGCCCGCTCTTGGGAATCCTTCTCCAAACTTTCTCAAAGATCGTTGAGTTCCCCCTCTCTTTTGGCATAAAGAGTCTTGAGTTCGTCCATCTCTGACATGAGCGTCCTAAGATCATCTTCACAATGGGAAAGCTCATCCCAAGACTTGGAAAAAGCTTGTTCATAAAGAATCACAGCCTTATCACAAAGAAAGGGAGTCAGAAAGTCAAAAATCAAACTCCAGACATAATTGTTAAAGCAAAGTTTACCTTCTTTCGAAGCTTCTCAGCCTCTTCAAAAATGAACGAGGCGTCAAGGTCGGGACCCTCTTCGACCCCGGCAAGGCATTCTCCGAAAATGTCGTGCTCCCCGTGAGATGTTACCACATTGGGAGTCTTCATATGTTGGGCATCCCGTATTTGCCCCGCACAGAACAACGGGCCTGGCAGAGAATCATCCACGTCAATCACCCCGAATTGTCCAATCGGGGCGTTCTCCCACCTTCGAGGAGCCTCAGGGTTGGTCTCTCCGAGTTCATCGATCAAGTGCCCTTAGGGACAAGGAACCTTCTTGTCACTGGTCGGCTCGAGGACTTTGCTCGAGCTCCCCTCAAGGACCTCCTCAGCTTGAGACTGGACCACAGCAGTAGCCTTCGGTTCAGCAGCCTTTGAAGCATCAGTGCTTCCTCTTCTTCGAATCACTAATGGGCGGTCATCATCTTCACCCTCAGCATCTTCTCCCTCTTCGCCCTCAGCACGAAGACGTTCGGCAGTTTCCGGAGTTAAGGCCACCGTATCGACCTTAGACTTTCAAACCTTGGTTTTCTTTGGCTTCGGAGAGTTCGTCGACGACTCTTTCTTCCTTTTCTTGTCTTCGGAGAGTTTTGGGGTTTCTTCCTCACCAGGTGGGGGCGACCTCATCGAAATAGTATCCTCGAGGCCTGCACAAATGCAAAATTAGGTATTTTACTAAAAAGTATTTCACTAAGGGATTTAGATATGCAAATGATGAAAGCTCACCGTGGTTTTTGGCCTCCCATCAGCCTTTGGCCAAATCGCGCCTGACGCGCTCGACGTATGAGGAAGTAGAAGCCAGTTGCTGAACCCAGTTTGGGAGGTCAGCAACCGCACCTGGATACCAAGCGACGGTTGCATCATCCAAAAAGGAGTTAGTTCAAAAGAATATGGGAACATCAAAGTAATGAAACACACTCAATAAGTCGGTACTTACACTTTATATTCCATTCCTCTGGGAACGACATCTTTTCAGCAGGAATCAGGTCGGAGGTCCTGAGATGAACGAAGCGGCTCATCCACCCTCGATCTTTATCTTCGTCGATGCTGGAGAAGAAAAACTTCGAGGATCGACGTTGCAATTTTATTAGGCCACCTCGATAGAGACGAGGCATGTATAGCCTGATCAGATGTTCGAGGGTAAAATACATCCCCTCGACCTTGCTCGAGAAGTACCTAATCAAGTGAACAATTCATCAAAAAGAAGGGTAAATTTGGCCTAGCGTCACTTGGTATTGTCGACAGAATTCGAGAATCACTAGATCTAGGAGGGATAGAGAAGGTTCTACGGGGCCTAACGTGAATGTGTAGGTATACACACTTAGGTACCCTGCTTTGAAAATGGTGATATCTTCTTCGGGTGAAGGGATCTCCATGTTCACCGTATCTGCCCAACGAAAATCTGCCTTCACCTGTTTGAGTTCGGTTATCAAGCTGATATACCGAGACATAGGCTCGCATCGACCCGGGGCCGAAGCAGGTTTGTGATAACTTGGTTTTTGCCTCGTTTTCCGTGCCCTTATATATGAATTTTGGATACAATTTTACACAAAATAGCCCCGAAAGCTTATACGTTGTGCTTGTTGCAGGATTAAACCAGAAATGAAGGAATTCAGTCTAAAATATGCTCAAAATAAGAGTGAATCCGGCACAAGGATCAAACCCAACAAGGCTACTCAAGCCAACAAGGCTACCGCGGTCGTGGTTCCGCAGATCGCGGTGCATTTCCAGTGAGTTCAGAAATTATGCCATCAGCCACCGCAGCCGAGTCGTGGTTTCACGGACCGCGGTGCATTTCCAGTAGCTCAAAAAGTTGACTGTCATCCACCGCGGCCGCGGTCGAAGTTTCGCGGACCGCGGTGGAGTTGCAGTGTGACCCAAAATTTGCAAGTTCTCACCGCGGCCGCGGTCGATGTTTCGCGGACCGCGGTGGTGTTCCAGTGAGGTCCTAATGTTTTCGCGGACCGCAGTCGTGTTTTTGCAGTCCGCGGTGGTCCTGCAGGGGTATTTTTTGTCCGAAAATTTGGCAGACTATAAATAGACTATTTTGTAATTTATTTTAGAGCTGGAAGATATCAGTTGTTTTTCAGAGTAGAGAGCTCGTGAATATTTGAGGGTTTTTATTTCTTTAGCTTTATTCTTGAATTTTTAACATTGAAAACTTCAATTTCATTGTTAGCAATCAATTAAATGGGTTATTCTTTTTCTCTATCATTGTTCTCATCTTTGATTATGAGTAGCTAGACCCATTAGCTAGGGTTGTGGCTCAACCCTAGTGTGGGTATATAATGGGATTTTAAAATTAAGGTTGGGAAATTAATGAGTGTTGGCTATTTAGGTTATTTCAAAGTTTTTATTGCTATAATTAGTGGTTGCAAACACTAATTAACCTTTTCATGACTTGGGTCTTTCTTGAGAAATATGACTTGAGTCTAGAAATTAGCCTAATAGGAAATTAGGGCATTATCAAGAGATTGGTAGTCCCAATCAAAGGGGTTAAACCCAGAAATGGTAAAACCCTACTTGATCCCTAGTTAACGGGTTAAACCTCGAGAAAGTAACACCTTACCTAAGCCTATATTGCTTGATTATTTGGCACCCAATTGAACTCGAGAGAGGCAATTAGGGTATAACAAACTACCGAGACGTATAGAGTGAGCACCTTCGTGCTTTGGTTATAGCTATATCCCTAGCATATTCCCCGACCTTAGAATTGAATCCCTTTGTGTATCCACCTAGGCCACAGTCACGACCCTAGTGCCTTTATCAACATTAGAAAACAACAAAAAAAACAAAACAAAGTTAATCATTAATTAGCTTACAAACAATAGAATACATTTAGTATAGTTCAACACCAACCAATGTTTAGAAGTGCAATTAGAAACACTCGACCCTTCTAGATCGCTGATACACTCACTCCCATCTATAGGCTCCCTGTGGATTCGATCTCGACCATTCGGGTAAAAGCTACACGACCTTTGCCTTCATACTTATATAGTAGTGTGGGTGCAGTTGTTGTCACTTTTTGGGGCCGTTGCTGGGGAGCTTTAACGTTGTGACTATATTTGTGACTAGAAGCGTAGTGTGTTTTTATTTCCTTCTATTTTTAACTTCCTTGTTTGGTGTAATTAGGTACAATGGCCGATGCGCTAGGAAATGTGATTCCGGGGGAGGAGGTTTATGACAATCAAGAAAATGAAATCAATCAAATTCCTCCACAAAGAAGAGGCCGACAGGCCAATATTCAGGATGATGTTCCAGACCCTCCCCTACCTCCAGCCCTTAGAGCTGCTCCTCGGGTCCTTCCAAACGAGGGGTATGCTAGCCCAATAGTCCCGCCAAGGATTCGAGCGAGGAACTTCCAAATCACAAATGTTATGCTCACTCTCCTAGAGCAAAGAGGATACTTCACCGGAGCCGCCCATCAGAATGCCTATAAGCATCTCAAAGGCTTTGTTGATACATGTTGGGGGAGTAAGCAAACTAATGTGTCTGAGGACGCATTAAGGTTACGGTTGTTCCCGTTCTCACTTAGGGGAAGAGCATTGGATTGGCTTGAGCGTCTCCCAAACCATTCTATATCCACTTGGGACGAGCTTGAGTATAAATTTATTGCAAAAATTTTCTCCCCAAGCCATATGGAAGCCCTTCGAGATGAGATTTTGGCATTCAAACAAGAGCCAAACGAGCCCCTACATGAAATATGGGAACGCTATAGAATCATGGTCAAGGAATGCCCTAACAATGACATGACCGAGGCTATGATACAACAAACATTATACCAGGGAATCAACACGGTAAACCAATGTGTGGTCAACCAATTGACCGGTGGTAATTTTATGAAGATGACATACCCAGGGGCATGTGAGATTCTTGATGAAATGGCCGACACATCTTCGGCTTGGCAAAGCAGAGAAAATGTGCCTCAAGGGGAAACCAGTGTGAATAGTCTCCACAAGGAACTCCAAGAACAAGGGCAAGCAATTGTCGAGCTTACAACAACTATGAACCAACTTGATAAAGCCCAACTCCAACATTTGCAAGGGCCTAAGCAAGTAAATGCTATGGAAGGAGTTCATATGCAAGGAAACCAAGAGAGACCTCGGGGAAATGTTAAGCAAAACCATGGTGATCAAGGGGATCAAGGGCCAAGTGGTCCTGAACAAGATGAAAGTCACAATGACCAAAATGAAGATGTTATGTATGCAAACAACTACCAAGGGCAAGGTAATACACAAAACTGGGGGAACCAAAGGCCACGAAACTAGAATAATAACAATGCTAGAAATTGGAACAATACCAATGATAGTTAATGGAACAACAATAATGACCAACAATGGGGGAACAACAATGAAGGGAATTGGAATGGAAGAAATAACAACAACACTGGGGAGGTGAAGGTAATCGGGGGTTGGGTTTTCAAAGGCCCCCGATGTACCAACAACCAAGCAACCCTCCTCCATATCAATCTCATGGGCAAAGTTCTTCAAGCTCGAAAATGGGTCGGATAGAAAACATGTTCAAACATATGATGGAGAGGAATGCAGAATCCGATGCCCAGATATCCTCTCACACTACTTCCATCTGAAACCTTGAAGTACAAATGGGCCAGATTTCACAAGCCTTAAACACACGCCCAAAGGGTGCACTACCAAGTGATACGGTGCTGAACCCCAAGGGTGGGAACAAAAACAACATCGGTCATGCTATGGCGGTAACCACTCAGAGTGGAAAAGGTGTGGATGCAAGTACTCCAGGAAAAAAGAAAGTTGTTGATGATGATGAAGTTATACCCCAAGATGAGCTACCAGCTGATGTGGAGAAAGCATTGGATGAGCCAAGTGAAGGTGAGGTAAGAATTGACATTCATGACAATGGGGAGGATTTGGATAGAAATGTGAACCCGTCTAGGGAACACATAATTGACATGCCGGAGCCGGTGGCCCCAAAGGCACCATTGCCTAGGCCACCTCCCCCTTATCCTCAGAGATTGGCAAAACAGAAGCAAGAGACCCAGTTTAAAAAGTTCTTTGATATGATGAAGAGTCTCACCATAAATGTTCCTTTGGTTGAGGCCTTGGAGAAAA
The DNA here is from genome assembly GCA_005239525.1 of Nicotiana knightiana. Taxonomy (NCBI): domain Eukaryota; kingdom Viridiplantae; phylum Streptophyta; class Magnoliopsida; order Solanales; family Solanaceae; genus Nicotiana; species Nicotiana knightiana. The sequence continues at coordinate 36,794 of ML423527.1, forward strand.
TGCCAGGCTACGCTAAGTTCATGAAGGACTTGGTGACAAAAAAATGATCCATGGATTGTGAGACCATTAAGATGACTCACCAAGTGAGTGCTATTGTTCACTCCATGGCACCAAAACTTGAAGATCCGGGTGCTTTCACTATTCCTTGCACAATTGGGAGTGCAGACTTTGCAAAAGCCCTATGTGATCTTGGGGAAAGCATAAATTTGATTCCATATTCTGTGTTTAAGACCTTGGGGATCGGACAACCTAGGGCGACCTCTATGCGTTTGCAAATGGCGGACCGATCAATGAAGAGGCCCCTAGGTATTATTGATGATGTCTTAGTGAGAGTGGACAAGTTCATATTGCCAGCAGATTTTGTTATCCTCGACTGTGAGGTTGATTTTGAGGTTTTTATTATCTTGGGGAGGCCTTTCCTTGCCACCGAGAAGGCGTTGGTCGATGTTGAAGCTGGGGAACTTACATTCAGAGTTGGTGATGAGAAAGTGGTCTTCCACGTGTGCAAATCTATGAAGCAGCCCAAAATCACCGAAGTGTGCTCTTTTATGGACTTTGTGTCCGAGGTTATTATTGATGATGCCAGTGTTATGATCCATGTTGATGACCCTGTGGAGTTGGCCTTGTTGAATCACGAGGACTCAGTGGTGGATGGTGTACTTGAGAGCTCTCATGCCCTTTAAGGCATGGGGTCTAATTCCTATGCTCCCAGAAAATTATCATTGGACTTGGAGAACAGTTAGACCCCACCAACAAAGCTATCTATTGAAGAACCTCCGAATCTGGAGTTGAAGCCACTTCCTTCCCACCTCAGGTATGAATACCTTGGTCCCTCTTGTACTTTACCAGTTATTCTTTCCTCTTGCCTAACCCAATTGCAGGTTGACTCAACTTTAAAAGTGCTAAGGAGGAGGAAGAAAGCAATTGGTTGGACCTTGGCTGATATTCGGGGTATTAGCCCCGCCTTTTGCATGCACAAGATTATATTGGAGGATGGAGCCAAACCCTCTGTTGAACATCAAAGAAGACTCAATGAAGCTATACAAGATGTGGTGAAAAAGCAGATCATAAAATGGCTTGATGCGGGTGTGGTCTATCCAATTTCGGATAGTGCTTGGCCTTCTCCGGTCCAATGCGTTCTGATAAAGGGTGGAATGACAGTGATAAAAAATGATAAGAATGAGCTCATTCCTACAAGAACGGTTACCGGATGGCGGGTGTGCATGGACTACCGCAAGCTCAACATGGTGACCCGCAAAGACCATTTTCCTTTACCATTCTTGGATCANATAGCCCCGGAGGATCAAGAGAAGACCACCTTCACTTGCCCATATGGAACTTTTGCCTTTGCTCGAATGCCATTCAAGCTTTGTAATACCCCAGCTACTTTCCAAAGATGTATGATGTCAATCTTCACCAACATAGTGGAGGAATTTCTAGAAGTATTTATGGACGACTTTAGTGTCGTCGGGGATTCTTTCGACGAATGCTTGAGTCATCTTGATAAAAGTCCTTGCTCGATGTGAAGAAACAATTTTGGTCTTGAATTGGGAAAAATGCCACTTTATGGTGGAGGAAGGAATTGTTTTGGGCCATAAGATTTCAAAGAATGGCATTGAGGTTGATAAGGCAAAGATCGAGGTTATTTCAAAACTGCCACCACCTATTTCAGTGAGAGGAGTCCGGAGCTTTCTTGGCCATGCCGGATTTTACCGACGATTTATCAAAGATTTATCTAAGGTGGTGAATCCATTATGCAAGATGTTAGAAAAGGATGCCAAATTCAATTTTGATGAGCAGTGTATGCAAGCTTTTGAACTCTTAAAACACAAGCTCACTACCACTCCCATCATCACGGTACCGAATTGGAGTGCCCCATTTGAGATTATGTGTGATGCAAGTGATGTTTTTGTGGGTGTTGCGCTTGGGCAAAGGGTGAAAAAAGTGTTTCATCCAATTTACTATGCCAGCAAGACAATGAATTCTGCTCAAATGAACTACACAGTCACGGAGAAGGAGCTTCTAGCTATAGTCTTTGCCAAGGAAAAATTTCGAGCTTATTTAATGGGTGCCAAAGTCATGGTTCACACTGACCATGCAGCACTCGGGTACCTCATGACCAAAAAGGATTCCAAGGCAAGACTTATGAGATGGGTTTTGTTGTTACAAGAGTTTGATCTAGAGATAGTGGACCTAAGAGGGAGTGAGAATCAAGTTACCGATCATTTGTCCCGGTTGGAAGAGCAAGGACGTCCTTGTGACGGACTTGAGATCAATGATAGTTTCCCGGATGAACAACTCCTTTCAATGTCCATGAGAGAAATGCCATGGTTTGCGGATATTGCTAATTTCCTAGTCACCGGAGTTGTCCCTTGTGAGCTCTGTTCTAACCAAAGGAAGAAGCTTCGAAGGGATAGCTTGGATTTATATTGGGATGAGCCATATTTATTCAAGATTTGCACCGATGGGGTAATCCGGCGATGTGTACTGGAGGAAGAGCAACTAGCCATCCTTGAGTCTTGCCACTCCTCGCCGTATGGTGGTCATCACGGAGGGGTGAGAACTGCTTCTAAAGTGCTTAGTTGTGGGTTCTTTTGGCCCACTTTGTATAAGGATGCTAGTACCCTAGTGAAGAGGTGTGATAAATGCCAAAGAACCGGGGGAATTTCCAAAAAGGATGAGATGCCTTTAAACTCAATTCTCGAGGTAGATATCTTTGATGTTTGGGGCATTTACTTCATGGGGCCATTCGTGAGTTCATGTGGGAACATGTACATCTTGGTCGCGGTTGATTATGTGTCAAAATGGGTGGAGGCCATAGCCTTACCAAACAATGAAGTTAGGAGTGTGATAGCCTTTCTCAAGAAGAATATCTTTACTAGGTTTGGCACTCCGCGAGCCATCATCAGTGACGGGGGGTCACATTTTTGCAACAAAGCCTTTGACTCCTTGCTTTCTAAGTATGGGACATAAAGTCACTACCCCGTACCACCCTCAGGCTAGTGGCCAAGTTGAAGTGTCTAACAGGGAGATAAAGAGCATATTATCCAAAACGGTCAATGCCAATAGGACTGACTGGGCTAAGAAATTAGATAATGCTCTTTGGGCTTACCGGACCGCCTACAAGACCCCAATTGGGATGTCCCCATATTTCTTGGTCTTTGGAAAAGCATTCCACCTTCCAGTGGAATTGGAGTACAAGGCTATGTGGGCCTTGAAAAAGTTGAATTTGGAATGGGATGTAGCTGCAAATCTTAGGGTGGAGCAATTGAATGAGTTGGATGAGTTTAGATTTCATGCGTACTCCAGTTAGTCCTTGTATAAAGACAAAATGAAGTACCTACATGACAAATATGCTCGAGGAAAAGAGTTCAAAGTTGGTGACTTGGTCTTATTGTTCAATTCTTGGTTGAGGTTATTTCTCGAGAAGCTAAAGTCTAAGTGGAGTGGCCCTTTTGAAGTGTTATGTGTTACTCCATTTGGGGATCTTGACCTAAAGAACGAAAGTGATGAAGTATTCAGAGTGAATGGTCACCGGGTAAAATACTATCTTGGCAAAGTTGATGACATCCACGTGGTGGCACTTCTTCATCTCCAATGATCCGGTAAAATGTGTCGTGCCGCAACGTTAAATCAGGCGCTTCTTGGGAGGAAGCCCATGTGTCTTTACTTTCATTTTCTTTGTCTTTCTTGGTAAATTAGGTTTCACTTTTACACTAACTGGTTTTTGGATGTGTAGGATGATTTTGACACAGGAATTTGGCTGAGTATAGAAACATAAGCTCACTGGAAATTGACTTCGCGGCCGCGATCGACTTTTCGCGGTCCGCGAAGTCAATATAGTGCAAACACATTGCTCTGGAAATGGACTTTGCGGCCGCGGTCGACTTTTCACGATGCGCGAAGCCCTTCTGCCTCGTAAGCCTTATGCCATTGAATGACCGCGGACCGCAGTCGAATTTTCGCGGTCCGCGATAGGTAAGTGGGGTGGTTCCCAGCTCTTCCTATAAATAGGACTTGAGGGTTACATTTCACACTTTTCCCACTGTAGCTAGCCTAAGCCACTTTCAACCGTGTCTCACTTTTGCATCCTCTGAAACTTATTGCTTGCATCCATACTTTTATCCCAACATCTAGTAAGTGTATTTATGCTTCATTAACTTCTTAATTTCTTTATCTTCTTTAGTTTTCAATTTCTTTTTCATTATTATTTTCTCTTTCTAGGCTTATAAATGTTAGGGTTAGCCCAAATAGGTTCAAAATAGTCCTTTGAAATGCAATTGCACTGATTACTTATATAGGAATTCACTCAATGAACACTTTAGCATATAAATTGAAACTTCTGGGAACCCTAGGTAAATAGCCATTTTCTTGGTCCGCGGTCCATTTTTCGCGGAACGCGGTGCTTCAGTTTGCTTAAGTTTGATTAGAACTTCGCGGCCGCAGTCAACTTTTCGCGGTCCGTGAAGTCAGTCCAGTGTGTCCTGCTCAAAGCATGATTAGACTTTCGCGGCCGCGGTCGACTTTTCGCGGTCCGCGAAGTCTGTCCAGTGTGTCTTGACTCATTCCAATATGCTTAAACTTCAGTGACTACTCAAGTGTCTGCACATCAATGTTCGGGAAACTAACCATGTTCACTTATGTGTACTTTGCAGGTAATGGTACTATCTCGTGGAGGAGGTCGCAAAAACACGGGTAGAGGAGAAACTCAAAGAGGGAGAGGCCCGGGGGCACCAAGGCAACCTTCAAAAGTTACATTGCCTCAGTCATCATGACGGCCCAGTCGGGTTACAAACTCTCCTCCTTCACCATCAGGAAGTGAATATGCTCCGTCAGAGGAGGCCTCATCACAGTCATCCCCAATTGACCCGGTCTCATCTCCTCCGGCCCCAGCACGAGTAGTGTCTCCAGCCAAATCTGCCTCCAGTGAACACTCATATTCTACTTCCCCTACAGCTTCCTTATCTGGGGAGAATTCAAGTGACACCAAAGGGGATGCGCATGTGGTTGAAGGGGTAGAGCGCACTAGGAACCCGGATGTGTGGAAGGATTGTTTTGTAAGTGAGAAAGCCTTCCACAGATTCAGGGAGTTGTGGACTGCACGATCTCTTATCCCGGAGCGCACATTCTCAATGAAAGATTTATCCACATATAACCCCAATGTGAGGCAGCAATTCCGAGACAAGAAAGGATGATCCTATTTCACTGAGCATCTTTCGGAGGCCAATGAGCATATAGTGAAGGAGTTCTACACCAATTTGTTTTTTTTTTGGAAAAGGACTCAAAGGCATCCAAAGTTCGCAATCTCACTGTGCCTTTTGATGGACCTTCACTAAATGACTATTTGAAGATGGATGATGTGGATAATTCATTATACCGGGAAAAACTTGCCGAAAAGGATGCTGCGAGAAATTGGTTGGCTTTGAACTTGGCCAAGCCCGGGGACACCCCGGAGTGGTTAACGGCTAGAAAGACTATCACCAGGAGGACCCTGAACTTCGAAGCTAAAGGATGGGAGACTTTTGTATGTAGCAGGATAGACCCGACTCATCATGACCAAACGCTCCCTCTCAGTAGGGTTGTATTAATAGCATCTATCACGGCTGGATACCCCATCAATGTGGGGAGTGTGATGTCCGAGGTCATTAGCCGAGTGGTCAGCATAGATGATGCTTCTTACCCTTATCCTCATTACCTGATCATGTATTGTGAAGACCAGGAAGTGACTATGAAGCGCTTTGACACCAAAGTCAATCCCAAATCACCTTTCTCCTAGTATGACTTGAAAGATGAGGATAACCCCAAAAAGAAGTCAAAGGGAAAGTCGGTTGGCTCCACTAGCCAGTATGAAGAGCCAGTGGTGGTGGCGGAACCCTCACTACCCCAGCCTGCCATTCCAGAGGAGGCTCCAGGCCTATCTTCCTCCACAGCTACAGACATCCCCTCCACCAGAGCCTATCCCATGACTGCTCAACGACTGAACATGACTCTCGCTAGCCTCACCAACTGGATGCAGTCAACTACTACAAAGTTGACTGCAATTTCTACAGCCGTGGCAGCCCCAGTTACTCCTCTCCCACCACAGGTCCCACAGTCCATTGAGGATACTCTGAAAGAAATTTTGGAGAATCAAAATAAAATCATGGACGTATTGGGTGCACATGAGAGTGCATTGGCAAAGCTGACCAAAGAAACAAAGAAGCTGAGGAAGACTAGGGCGTCAAAAGAGGAAGTGGTGAAGCTGAGAAAGGAGGTCAACAAGCTATCAGGCGATCAGATTCCTTTGGAGATGCTATTAGAAGACCCCACAGAGCCCCAGCCAGAGCAGCAGCCATTGTCTCAGTCAGTGCAGGATGAGGAGCCGGTGAGGCCACTGAAGAAGAGGAAGGTCATGCCCCGTGCCCAGAACATCAGGCTTATACTGGCAGAGCCCCCCCCCCCCACAAAGCACACTCAGACTCAGAGCCAGGAGGCTCAGCTAACCGGAGCTCCATCATAGGCTATACCAGATCCAGCTCCTACAGGTTCCCCATATGAGGCAGTTCCTTCCTCATCTCAGGAAGTTCCTATCCCATCTCAGACAGAGCACCAGGGACCACAGAAGGCCGAGGTCCAATAGGGAGTTTTCTTTACTCTCTCTCTCCCATATTTTGCGCATTATTTTTGCTTTATAGATTGAGGACAAAGCTTTCTTTTAGTTGGGGGAGTATCCCTACATGCATTTTATTTTGGCTACATCGGATTGTATAATGAAAATAACTTTTTGTTTCTCTTTCTTTATGTTATTTATTTTTTTTTGGTATGTATAAGATAACTATCCATTGTAAATATTCATCCCTTATGTATAGACATCTAATTCCCCTATTGTACATATTCATTCCATCCCACGCACTTTATGTTATTTTACACATTTCTTTTCTATTTTATAGCTTCTTACTTTTCTTTCATAGCTTCTTGCTTGGTTTTCTCGTGAGCAATAAGCCTTTGGTTTTATTAACTCCACGGTTCTTTCCAAAGGTGGAACTTGTGTGAACCGGGTGGCTCTTCCCAAGGATGAACGGTGTGAAAACCTTCTTAAGGGTTTGAGTCTGTTTTTCCTTTTCTTATTGTTTTGTTTTTCAATAACGGTGCCTCAAGCAAAGCTTCACTTGGGCCTAACATAGTTGACTTTGATCCCATGGTAAAAGACAAACTGTTGTGTTGATGATGGTGATAGTGATGATCTTGAGACTCTTGTGTTGGCCGATAATCATCGGGTGGTTCTTCGGGACCTTTTTTGTTACTCAAAGCACGACTAAGGTCGTTGTAGGCCCTCGACTTGGTTTCTGTAACAATCCTTTAGCTGTGAGTGGTGAGAAATTCGTAATTGCAAGTCCAAGTTCCGTGCCACTAGTCTAGAACTTGCCCTGAGTGTTGCCTAGGCGAAATTCTAGGTGTAACTTGACTTGAGAAGTGACTATAGGCTTTCCTTGGCTTGAACAAAGAATTGAACACTTCCATGACCTTCCAAGAGAAATATTCCCTAGTCAACCCTTTTTAGTCTTAAGCCTTTTCTTTGTACCCAAGTTACAAGCCTTTAACCATTCTTTTACCCTCTCTTGGCACCCGATCTTTCATTGGCGCTAGGAAAAAAGCATAAGTTTGGGGGAGAGACGAGAGATGTGATGAAGTGAAAAAGAAGGCACAAAAGAAAGAAATAAAGAGAAGAGAAAAGGCAATGAAAAAGAATAAAAAGAAAGAATGAATAAAAAGAAGAAATAAAGGGAATTGATGAAAAAGTAATGCCAAAGGTTTGGATAGCATAAGAAGAAAATAAACGAAATTGATGAAAAAGTGTCTCTCCAACCCTACAAAAGATAAAACTCACTCTAAGAAAATACGCCCTACCCTTGACCAAAAGCCTTCATCATGATTCCACAAAAGCCCTATATGATCTCAGGTCGAGTGAAGCCTATATTAGTGGTGATGTACACAAAGGGCAAGCTTATTGTACTTTGAGCCGAACTTGGGACTCTTTCCTTGATGAGAGATGAGCGATTCACCATATTCCTCGTTCTGAGTGTCATTATTCTGAAAGGTGAGATGCTGGGGAAAGTTACGCAATAAGAGTCTGGGATCCACACTGACCGAGGTAATAGTTAGAAGTTCACTGATGAGTTGGACCAACCCTTGAAGCTCTTGTATCACACTTGAAACTATGGTTTTGAAAAGTTCAATCATTGTCAATGATTCATTCACATTAGGGGCAATGGTTAGTTCCAATTAAAGCTAGTTGAGGTCACCAATAGTACAACCAAATTTTTGTGAAATCTCTCATAGGGGTGGGGCTTATTTTGTTTTGCTTGAGGACAAGCAAGAGCTTAAGTTTGGGGGAGTTGATAACTTAGCTTTTTGCCTCATTTTCCGTGCCTATATACATGAATTTTGGATACAATTTTACACAAAATAGCCCTGAAAGTTTATACGTTGTGCTTATTGCAGGATTGAACCAGAAATGAAGGCATTCAGTATAAAATATGCTCAAAATAGGAGTGAATCCGGCACAAGGATCAAACCCAACAAGGCTACTCAAGCCAACAAGGCCACCGCAGCCGCGATCGTGGTTTCACGGACCGTGGTGCATTTCCAGTGAGTTCAGAAATTATGCCATCAGCCACCGCAGCGAGTCGTGGTTTCACGGACCGCGGTGCATTTCCAGTAGCTCAGAAAGTTGACTGTCATCCACCGCGGCCGCGGTCGAAGTTTCGCGGACCGCGGTGGAGTTGCAGTGTGACCCAAAAATTGCAAGTTCTCACCGCGGCCACGGTCGAAGTTTCACGGACCGTGGTGGCGTTCCAGTGAGGTCCTAATGTTTTTGCGGACCGTGGTCATATTTTCGCGGTCCGTGGTGGTCCTGCAGGGGTATTTTTGTCCGAAAATTTGGCAGACTATAAATAGACTATTTTGTAATTTATTTTAGAGCTGGAAGATATCAGCTGTTTTTCAGAGTAGAGGGCTCGTGAATATTTTAGGGTTTTTATTTCTTTAGCTTTATTCTTGCATTTTTAACATTGAAAACTTCAATTTCATTGTTAACATTAAATGGGTTATTCTTTTTCTCTATCATTGTTCTCATCTTTGATTATGAGTAGCTAGACCCATTAGCTAGGGTTGTGGATCAACCCTAGTGTGGGTATATAATGGGGTTTTGAAATTAAGGTTGGGAAATTAATGGGTGTTGGCTATTTAGGTTATTTCAAAGTTTTTATTGCTATAATTAGTGGTTGCAAACACTAATTACCTTTTCATGACTTGGGTCTTTCTTGAGAAATAAGACTTGAGTCTAGAAATTAGCCTAATAGGAAATTAGGGCATTATTAAGAGATTGGTAGTCCTAATCAAAGGGGTTAAACCCAGAAATGGTATAACCCTACTTGAGCCCTAGTTAACGGGTTAAACCTCGAGAGAGTAACGCCCTAACTAAGCCTATATTGCTTGATTGGGCACCCAATTGGGCTCGAGAGAGGCAATTAGGGTATAATCACTCAAACTACCGAGAGGTATAGAATGAGCACCTTTGTGCTTTGGTTATAGCTATATCCCTAGCATATTCCCCGACCTTAGAATTGAATCCCTTTGTGTATCCACCTAGGCCACAGTCACGACCCTTGTGCCTTTATCAACATTAGAAAATAACAACAACAACAAAAGAAAAAATTTAATCATTAATTAGCTTACAAATAATAGAATACATTTAGTATAGTTCAGCACCAACCAATGTTTAGAAGTGCAATTAGAAACACTCGACCCTTCTAGATCGCTGATACACTCACTCCCATCTATAGGCTCCCTGTGGATTCGATCCCGACCATTCGGGTAAAAGCTACACGACCTTTGCCTTCATACTTATATAGTAGTGTGGGTGCAGTTGTTGTCAGTCTGTCAACTTTGAAATCGGAAGACGTATCACAAGGCTCGGGGGTGCACTCTTCAATACGAGGAGGTACCGCCATTTTTCCCTTAGATGCGTGTGAAGACGAATAAGCCTTCTCTTTGTGTGGAACTGTCTTGGAAGTTTTTGTCATTGTTACTGTGAATTCAGAAGAAAAAAGAGAAAGCTGATGGTAAAATGGAAACAAGAAAGGTATGAACACAGAGGAAATAAGAGAACAACAGTTTTAAGTATGTTGAAGAGAGCAAAGTTAGCAAAAGAAATGAGTTGAAGTATTTATAGAGGCCATTTGTGGTGTTGGGAAGCTAAACGGCTGGTTAAAAGTCGTTTTTAATTAATGACTCCTTGAAAGATGTGCAGACGTGACCCTTGCACGACCTTTCAGTCACGCCAATCGCTGACCTCACGAGTATGACATCATGATTGGGGCATCGAAGAGTCAAGAATCAAATCGTTTCTTATCGTTTCACTCTAAGAAACATGGGGACTATCTGTATACGGTCGAAATCGGCGGGCCCGAATTCGAGATCTTAATTGTACCCCGAGCTCGAGTTCAAGCAACTTGAAGAAGGAATCAGGCCCGGCTGGAAAATGCACACCTCGGGGGAGTAAATCGGAGGCCCGACATTCTCTATCTCGAGATAGTGCCATTTTGAACACACTCAAGAAAGAGCGGGAATTTCTCAGGGGCACAAAGGTCAAGGCGTAAATTTCGGGATAGATTCGTACGAATCCGTACAAGATGGTTATATAGTTGTACCAATAGGATTTTTTTACTGTAAATAGAAATGTACCTTATTTGGGGTTTCCCCTCCTATATAAAAGGGACCCCAATCATTTGTAAGGATCATCTTATCACTGCAAAAAGAATATATTACCTTACTTTTCTCGTTTGTTGTGTTTCAGAATTGTTCTTCAGCTTTAAAGTCCTTACTTTATTTGTTCTTGCTTTATCATCTCTAATCACCTCGAGGTCATCGCGAAACATCGAGCTCGAGGTCCCTGCTGCTCTAGTAACATTGGTTTGGTCAATTAGTCATACTCATTTAAATTCTATATTACTTGTTTATTAATTAATATTGAACTAGATCACGTATCTTTAAAACCACAAATCAAATCCAAGTGTTACTTGTATTTTCCGAGGTAAACACTTGTACCAAACTCCAAAAAATAGATCAAACTAAAGCTGGACAACCAATATATTATTATTACCGTTAATTTCTTTTGATGTTGTTGTCAGTCAACCTTGAGCATTCAAAATTAACACAAAAAAAAAAAAAAAAAAAAAAAAAAAAAAAAAAAAAAAAAGGTGCTCCATCGCTCATGGTATAATTACAATAGAGTATATATAATCAAACAGGAAAAAAAGATTTTATATCACCCTTTTTAATTAGGAATTAAGAGAATTGGATAATCCTTATAAGGTTTTGTACCACGTAGGACCCTTTATGATCGTATACTTTTAGCTGGTTGAGATTTACAATCCATGGTGACCACGTCTTTATATTACAGATAAATGATACTTAATAAAGTATAAGAAAGATCACATTTTATCAAATACATAAAATTGCTTCTAAGTTCTAACGTTGATTTTCAAGTCCCAATGATAAAAGCATCCGCGAGATGGTTTCTCCTTACAAAGTGAAGTTTAAGTTCTTAGTTCTATGTGCTGGTAATGAAAGAAATATTTATACAGCCATGTCACTTACTCAATATAATTATAGATAAGTGTTTAACGAATATTAATTGTTAATCTGATAAAAACCATAACTAAAATTCATTAAATGAAAAACTCGAACGAAATGGGAACATTTCATCTTTCAAATATTAACTTTCTTTATCCTCTTCCCTTTTTGAATATAAGTTCATGACAGCTCCTCAATAAGCTAATTTCACGTTTATTCTTGTTTCAGTTGTTAGATAATATTCTCTATTTTCTTTTAAGATTTGCTCACTTCCTAAACTCTTTGAATTTTTTAAAGTTGAAGCAATGCATATTTAATAAATAGAAAAAATGAGATAGGGTTTCGAAATAATCCAATAAGTATGCTTCTAATTTTAAATAGGTTGGGTCTTCGATCTCATAAACACATCTTTATCTTTACATGTCATATTGTGATTATCCTAAAATAGTCAAAACACACCAACAAGAGAAAATGATTGTGACCGCACGACAATTTTGTTTCAGAATTAGCAGAAGTTGAAACAAAATGTATGGAATCCTAGACCTACACTGTCTTTCTTATCATGCAAATGATCATACCTTGTGAAAATATTTTTAAATAAGCAGTCCGATGTACAAAGCATCTCACGTTCATGTAGGGTCGAAAAAGGATCGCACCCCAAAAGATGTGATGTAGACGTGTCGTCTCCCTTAATACAAGCATTAATGGTTGTTTCCACGATTCAAGATCGACAATTTTATATGTCTAATTTCACGCTTCCAGAAAATGTTAATATAATTTAAAAGATTTTTATCGGGGGTTCCTAGATTATTCAAGATCAATAATACCATCAATAATACCTTACAATTCTTTGGCAACAAAGTAAAAGCGACTAGTTTCTTTTCTTCGGGATGGCATGCAAAACTATTTTCTATCATTCTCTTTGCATGCGGGTGAAACCGAGCCCGCGGGACGCTTAGGTTTTCGATGAAATAACCGGAGCAAGAGACGCAACGGTAAGGAATCGGAATCCAGGCAATGAGCTCTCGAGTCGAGGCCCGGGCAAAACGCCTGCCCTCGGAAGCATCGGGGCCACAACTCCCAGGTTCGATTCGAACCCCAAAAACCTCGGAGAGCATTACCAGATAATCGAGCACGACCAACAAACGGCCGCGATATCCATGACCAGCCGGATTTCAAGGCGTGAATTTCGGCACGTATCGACAGAAAATTGGCGATTAGTAAAATGGAAGATTTTTACTTTTTATGGAATTGTACTTAGGGTAAAACTCTCCTACTATATAAAGGGGGTTCTAATTATTCATTAGGGATGTAGTAACATGCACATCAAAGCAGTATACTCTTACTTTCTCTGTTGTTCAAAATTCTTACTTTTGTTCGCCAGTTCATCATTAACGTGAGTCCGGGATCGAAGGCAGGCATTTCATTAAAGTTGTTACTAAGTCCAGGATCACTTCCCTTAATTGGTTTGACAATTTATTACGTCCTTTATCTGTTTAATCTAACGCAATTCATCATTTGTATTGAATCAATCCGTGTATCCTTGAAACCACTTATAAATCTTATTGTTATTGTTTTTTAGGGTAAACAGTTTGGCGTCCAGCGTGAGTCTAAGTATAATAGTGGCAATTTGATACAAATTTTTGTAACACACTCTATTTTACACTTGTTCTTTGAGTTTTAATTTTAGCTCAAAACTAAAAATGCCGAACTCTCAATCTGCCCATTTGAACATGGATGTTGCGTCCGACCACCATGGCGAGAACAACAACATGGTACCCAGCAACGAGGTGCCCCCTGTTGACCCCAATGGAGTCTCAGTTGCTGATCCGATCGATGCTAACTCACACGTGGATATCGAAGCAAACTTGCCTACAGACCCCGAAAATAGCATTCGCGGGGGAGCCCAATCGATAGCCCGGAGTACACACGACGACGAAGGTGATGGATCAATTTGTGCGTGATCTTCGAAATGTTACATGCTCAACAGGAAGCGATAGCCCAGTTGCAAAACCAAAGTCGTGCCCACAACAGAGTTGAGCCCGGTGAAGCAGAAATGAACCGGCCACAGAAAGGCCGGGTAAAGCAGAATCCAGGACCAACCCCGAGATAATAAAGATGCTTGAGAAACTGACAAAACGGGTGGAGTCAGGAGAAAAGAAAATTGAAGCCAACGACAAAAAAATGGAGACCTATAACTCCAGGGTCAATCAAATCCTAGGAGCACTACCGATACTAAAGGGCCTGGATTCCAAGAAATTTTTCCAAAATACTTTCCCTCCGACCGCAGCTCCGAAGCCGATCCCTAATAAGTTCAGTATGCCCGAAATTTTGAAGTATAATGGGAAAAATTATCCAAAAAAACATCTGACCTCCCACACTCTTGCCACAAGGTGAACGCCTTTGAAGATGATGAAATCGAGTCTGTTCTGCTTAAAAAGTTCGGAGAGACCTTGGTAAAAGGAGCGATGATATGGTATCATAAATTACACCCCTAATTCTATCGACTCGTTTGCTATGCTTGCTGATGCCTTTGTAAAAGCGCTCGTCGGGGCCATCAAGGTCGAGACCAGGAAGTCAGACATTTTCAAGGTAAAGCAAAGAGATAATGTGATGCTTAGGAAAATTAAAAGCCTATTAGGTAGTGCTTGATCTTAAAAGGCTATGGCCACCCCCACTCGGGGACTGTCGTCCAAGACAAACTCGGACAGCTTGGGCTATCAAAGCCTGGAGATGAAAAACCTATAGGCAGTACCTGGACTTAAAAGGCTACGACCACCCCTAAAAACGGCTCGGAGACGTCCAAAGCCCGTAACTAAAACATAAGGCCTTTAAAACATACATCGAGAACAAGTCTTACGAACCTCCGAACAACAACTTATTACTACGTTTTACTCTGTGCTAAGGCATTTGAAATCTTTGCGATTGTAAAAGGGATGCTTAAGGTAATATACTTGAAAATTGTCAAAAGGGAAACATATACATTCCAAAATACCTTTACAAAGGCCAATAAGAGCGTCCTCAACAAGATAAATCTACAAAATGCAAAAATAAAGACAAAAACTCCTAAGTCAACTATGCCTGATCACCACCGGAACCCGCCTCGTCACCAGAGTCGTGGGGGTTTTCTCCATCTTCGAGTTCGCGGGAGCCCTCAGAGCCTTTTTCATCCTCGGGTTCAGTCATCTTCTTGGCCTCTAGCTCGAGCCATTTTCCCTCTTCGATCTCGACCGACAGGTCGAACCCTTGGGAATGGATCTCCTCGAGGGTCTCCCTTTGAGAAAACCACTTCACGTACTCAACAGTAACTTTCAGGCGGTCCTCGACTACCTCAACATCAGCCTTGTACTGGGCCACCAGCACTTCAGCATCAGCCCTGGTTATTTTCGACTTGGGCCTTGTTATTTTGAGCTCCTTGCCAAGGGCATCCCCTTCAGCAATGACCGAGCCTAGTTGAGCTTGGAGGTCCTCGATTTGCCGAGCCCGTGCATCGTCCTTCTCTTTCGCCACTCGGAGTTGGACCTCTACCGATGCCATCTTCTCCCAGGCGGTCTCCTTCTCCGAAGCCAGTCGGTCCATTTTTCCCTTCCAAACATCGGCCATGGCCTGGACCTCGTTCATTTCAGACGGAAGCTGGTTGATTCTATCAATCTTCTGCTAGACCTGCGAGTTTTGATCGTTAGTCGCCATGGCTAAGTCGGCATTGCTAACTTCAAAAATATTTACCTATTACACCAAGTCGGCATACTCCTTCCGAGCCGCACCCAACTCGGCACGAAAACTCTTGACGCCATCTTCGTGTTAATCGCTGAGAAGCTTATACGTGTCCCTCTTCTCGACAATCTCTCTAGCCTCAGCCTCGAGCTGGTTAACCTGAACCCGGTACTGATGAAAACTTTTATGATGGAGTACCGAGGCCTGCAAAAAGATAAAAGATATAAGACATGAGGAGTATCACAAACTAAGTCAGATGATGGAAGAGCGTAATGATGCCTTACCCGGTTCACCGCCTGCTGCGCTTCGTTGAACAATCACAACACATCAACCTCATTCGTTCTCGCCTGGTCTTCTTCGGTTACTAGGCACCAAAGGTAACTCGCTACTCCAACAGGGGTAGAAAGAACCCGGGCATCTTCCAGGACAGTGATTATTATTTACCTCTTACGGCCAAAATCCATGATCGGGGTGGGGAACTGGTCGATTAATTTTGGGCTCGAGTTCATCCCGCGGACCTCTGAGGACAGGTCTTTCCTCGACACCTCCAAGTCGCCCAACCCAGAGAAGTTTTCCAGAGCGGTGGAGTCCACACCTTAAAAAAAAGAACGAAGGGGATCGTCCGCTCCATGGGCTCCTTCATTGGATCGCTGTTTTGCCGCTCAGGCTTCGTCAAACATGGACTCTGTGAATGAAGGCAACCCATAAATCTCTCTGACACAGGGCAAAGCGGAGCCGACGTCTTGAGAGGTCTCATCCCTCATCTCTACATCGGCCTCCCGAACCTGAGGGGGATCAACCTCTGTTGTTTCCCCCTCGGATACCACCCGCTCTTTGGGGAAGGTTGGCTCATGGGCCATAAAAATATCATCTTCCTTGGGCTCATCCTGAGCCGATAAAACGAGTCTGAGTTGGGCGCTCGAGAGCTAGAACTCTCCTTTGGCTTATGGGCCAACCTTCTCCTTGAATTATTTTTCTCTGAGCTGGAACCCAGAGCCTTCCTTTTCTTATTCTCTCCTGATGCTTCCCCCAAGCAGAGGGATCAACGGACAGGTCCTTGTCCCCTACCGAAGGCCTAAGCTTAATGGTCTTAGGCAAGCACGCGAAAAGAAAAGAGAGGAATGAGAATATGATGCTAAAAAGGGAGCCTAATATTACTTATTCGGGAGAGAGATCTTACCGTGAGAAGGGGTCTCCCAGTGGCTCTTCGAGAGATCGTGCCATGTGTGCTTGGAATAAGGCATCTGCGGACAATTGCCCTCGATACACTCCTTGAACCGAGGAATGGCATATGGGACTCGAGTAGCAACTGCACCACCAAAAATACTAGTGAGGAAAAAGGAGATGAACATAAAATTGACATTTAAGGGAAAGTTGTGCTTACGTGATACATTCCACTTCCCGGGGAATAACTTAAGCTTGGAAGGGATCACGTCTGCGGTCTTCACCCGGACAAAGCGTCCCTGCCAGTCCCGATCTTGGTCCTCATCAATGCTCGAGAATAGGGCTTTGCTAGCCCGGCGTGTGAGCTTTATCAATCCCCCTCGGAAGATTCAGGGACTATATAGGTGGAGAAGGTGATCAATGGTGAACCGACGGGATTCGATCTTGTTCACAAAGTATCAAAGAAGGATTACGATCCCCACAACGACGTGTGTATCTGATGGTGTCATACTTCATACCTCTTGCAGAAGTCCAGAATAACCGGGTCCACCGGTCCCAATGTGAAGGGATAAGTGTAAATACTCAAATACCCCTTTGCATGGGTAGTAATGGCATCCTCGGGCCCAGGGACAACTACGTCCCTATCTGCCCAATCGCAGATCTTTTGAACCAAAGGAAGGACGTCTTCGATGATGGAGCAAATATACCTAGATTCCGCCTCACATCAGCCTTGCACCGACGAGGGCCTTTCGAGCTTAAAGTCATCGGCAATCGAGCACCCCCCAGGGACGAACATTTTTAAGGGAGGCTCGACAACCGGTTCATCGGTAGCCTCGCCCTAGGCGGATCTCTCGAGGACGACCACTTCGGGAGTGGTCTCCTCGACTTTGGCGGTCGATTGTGAAGAAGAGGAAGCAACTTTTTGGGGAACAGTTTTGGAAGTTTTAGCCATTGTTATCTGGAAAAGCTTGAAAAATATGAAGAAAGCTTGGAAGATGAAAGGTCAAGTGTGCTGGTTTGGGTAGAAAATAAGTAAAAGCTTTCAATTTACTAAGAAATCTTGAAGAACAGAGGTAAAACTGTTAGAGTATGAAGAAGGGCAATGATATCCTGAAGACTCGAAGGTAGAAGATGGTCAAAAGGTAAAAAATGAATGAATGAGGAGAGTATTTATAGAGGCTTCATGTCGTTTTGCATCCAGGGATAACCTGTCGATGGCTGACACGCGTTTGAAGTCATGATGACACGACTGGCGGGACGTTTTAGATTCTTTGTCATTTCTGTCACGGCGTATTGAAGAAGGAATCGAAGTGCACATGTTGTTTCTCGTTGTTTACGCACACTTACTCTCAGATAAACAAAGTAACTATCTGTATACGGGTGAAACTGAGCATGCGCGACGCCTCGATTTTCGATGAAATAAAAAGCAAGAGATGTGACTGCAAGGAACCAGAATCGAGGCAAGGAGCCCTCGGGTCGGGGTCCGGACAAAACGCCTGCCTTCGGAAGCATTGGGGCCACGACCCCCAGGTTCAATTCAAATCCCAAAAACTCGGAGAGCACTACCAGATAATCGAGCACGACCAACAAAGGATCGTGATATCCGTGACCAGCCGGATGTCACAACGTGAATCTCGGCACGTATCGGCAGAAAATCAGCGATTAGTAAAATAGAAGGTTTTTACCTTTTATGAAATTGTACTTAGGGTAAAACTTCCCTACTATATAAAGGGGTCTGATTATTTATTAGGGACATAGTAACATGCACATCAAGGCAATATACTCTTACTTCTGATTATTTATTAGGGACATAATAACATGCACATCAAGGCAATATACTCTTACTTTTTATTTTATTCAAAGTTCTTACTTTTGTTCACCAGTTCATCATTAACGTGAGACCGGGATCGAAGGCAGGCGTCTCATTAAAGCTGTTACTGAGTCCGGGATCACTTCCCTTAATTGTTTTGACAATTTATTACGTCTTTTATCTGTTTAATCTAACGCAATTCATCATTTGTATTGAATTAATCCGTGTATTTTTAAAACCAATTATAAATTTAATTATTATCCGTTTTTCTTTTTTCACGATGAACACTCTTCATCCTTATCAAAGTGCCAAAGACAAATGGGACCTTACGTTAATGATTGACTTGATATGGAAACTAATATTCCTAAGATGAGTTAGTTCCAAAGTCTTATATAATTGCATAAGCAAGTTCAGTAGGTTATATAATATGTAGTTTTTTTGTAGTGGATGTGTCAACAGTTCCAAAGTCTAACGTAATTGCATAATTAGCTCATTAAAATATATAGTTTATTGGTTTTGGTAGAGTATGTGCTGAGAATAATCGTATTTGATTCCTCTTGTAAGTGACCTCCACCACATAGTGTCGTATATCATAATCATCTTTTGAGGTAAAGGTCCCCCTCATTAGGGAATCTGGCCAAAGACAACACAATTAATTATTTATCTTTTAAGTATTAAGTATGCTTACACATTTTTTAAGAAAATGTCATTCTCATTAGCTATCATTTTGTCTTTAGTAGTCGACCATTGTGGTTCTTTTTTGTATTATGTGATCCATCAACATTTAAAGATAATGATAATTAACGATTCAATTCAAAAGATAATCATTTTTAATATCGTTTACTTTAGATGAGCGAGATCGAAAAGTATTCGAATTTGTTTATAAATTTGAGGCTCTAAATTTTTTATTTGATATAATTATTCTGAATGAATAATCTGCATTTATTGAGATAATTAACTCATCTTGCCAACTGTTAGAAGAAAATCATGTAGATGAGCTTGCTTTCTATAATTTCAGAAAGGAGGTTTCCTCCATCTTTATACTTGAGAAATTTAGAGTTCGTAGATTATAAAGTGTGCTTAAAGTCAATTTTTTTAATAATTGATATCTTCCAGTTTATAAGTTTATAATAATAAATAATTAAATTATACACAACTTTACTTTTTTTCATGTTTCAAATGAAATATTTAAACTACAGGGTGATTATTAATTTTAAGCGAAGTTCCCCCAGATTTTAAAGAAAAAACGAACGTATTGGTTAAACATAATTCAGACATAAACATGTGAAATTTTATGTTAGGTGAAAATTATAAGAAATTACATAAACGATATTATAAATAGATTTAGTTGAATTATATATGCATATATGTTAGTATCATTTTGTAATTAGTATAAAATGGCATGTTTTGAAAACTTGCAGCAAGTTAATTGAAAGATGACAAAAATGAATCTGCCCTGGTATGTTTGTCCTAGCTACATTATGATGTTAATCTATGAGAAGAATATATATATATAACAATTCAAGTCTTTGTGCTTATCATATGATCTGTATCACATCTGTTCATCTTATCCCCTTGCGAAAAAAGGTGGGTCAGTCTTTAATCTTTATGCAGAAATGATATGAACCGTTAGCAATATGTATTGTTCTAAAATAAAATAATAAATTTTTTAAAAATATAAAAACAGTGAAAAATCTTATTAACGTCGGATTAGTGCGGTCGCGCTAGTGAAATTTACCAGAGACGGTGAGAAACTTGACTGACGCGACCACTAGCGCGTGCTGAACGCGGGCGCACTAGTCCAGACATCCTTAGCTTTTCTTATGGAAAAATAATATAAGAATAAACTTAGCCCACTGAATACACAGTGTGTCCTTAAGGAAATTATTCCCCTCAAGTACCCGAGGTTTTGGAATATATCCTCCCAGGATAGAACGATTTAACTCACCAGCGTATCGGTACCAAAAACTCCGGTGATCAGCGAACCACTTGATGGTTGTAAAACACACTAGAATATTTTTGTGCAGAAGAAGAAGAGGAAGATCATAAAATTTTAGTAAGTAAAGATTCTTGGATTCAAGGCATATTTATAGCCAATTTGGTACCGTTTCTGAAAAGGTTTTGCAACCTTTCAGAATTTCTGAAAAGGTTTTGCACCTTTCAGAACAGCCATAGCTGTTGAAACAGGTGTGAAGATTGCGGAAAAATTAAAAACGGATTTAAAATAATCCGGGAAAGAAAAACGGACCGGACTCCAAAGCCGAAGCCGAGCCGAGCGACGACGACGGCGCGAGACTTGCCTTCTTCTCAACTCTTTAAGAGCTAGAAGAAGAGTTTCTCTATATATACACATAGATTTTTTTCCCTTTTTCCAATGATGGACAAAGTGCACTAATTCAAAATTTCACTTCCCTCTATTTCTTTTTCCACTATTTTCCATTCACTCTCTTTAAGCTACACCAAACTTAAAATTAAGCTACACTAAGTTTAAAGACCAACATGAACAAACTCTAATTAGAATTAAAATTCAATGATCTTCCAACAAACTCCTACTTAATAGTTTATGGTACAGATTAAGCAGTAAAAATTGTGCGGGGCAGCCTATTTGGTCGCCCCCCTTTAACATATACCCGCTTTTTTTAAAACTTTTAACTTGTACCCACTTTTTAAAAAACTTCAGCTCACTTTCCTTCGCTGAGCTGAAGTTCACCAGTTAAGCTGAAGTTCGCCAGTTATAAAGACAAAACTTCAGCATACGGGGCTGAAGTTCCCCAGTTACAAAGACAAAACTTCAGCTCTAGAGCTGAAGTTTCCCGGTTACAAGCTTTAGCTCTAGAGCTGAAGTTCCCAAGTTATAAAGACAAAAACTTCAGCATACGTGGTTGAAGTTTCCCCAGTTACAAAGACAAAACTTCAGCTCTAGAGAAATTCAGCCTCGTATGCTGAAGTTCCTTAGTTACAAAGACAAAGTGTAACTGGGGGAACTTCAGTCCAGTATGCTGAAGTTCCCCAGTTACAAAGACAAAAATTTCAGCTCTAGAGCTGAAATTAGTTCCCCAGTTACAAAGACAACAACTTCAACTCTAAAGCTGAAGTTCGTAAGCTACTTCAGGCCCGTCTACTTAGAATGCTGAAGTTTTGTGTGATTTTCTTTGCTACTTCAGCCCCGTATGCTGAAGTTATGCGCAAAAGCGAGTACGGATGTAACTTTTTTTACAAAGTGGGTATAAGTTAAAACGTGGCACAAAAAATAGGTACGGATGCAAAAACCCCGATTAAGCAACATTACTAAGCTTTTTAACCCAAACCCAAGAATAATAACTCTGAATTTCTGGTAATGATTCGTAATATTAAAAAAGGATTTCTGTACTATCCATTAATATTTTTTTTTTTTTGGTTTTCTTGTTCCCCTCTTTCCAAGAGATCCTTGGCCTTTGCCTCATTTTTAGTGATCAAATATAATACCTTGTCGAACAAATATTGAAGGAAAAAATAGAGTAATATATATTTTTCGAGTAGGAAAACAAGACTATGTATTTGTAAACGGTTAACTAAAATATTTGTAAAGTTAATTCACATCATTCCAGAGAGACCAAGCTAGAAAGACAAAATAGACAACAAGAAAATTGGATAACATCTTATCAAGTGCGCCACGTGTCAACAGTTTGAGTCCCCTGTATACCTCGCTTTGCTGGACCAATAGTGATGGCCACTAAAATTTAAATAATAGACCAAAATACTAGAGATTTAACCAAATAAGAGGGCCAAGTAAATATTCCAGCAATCTTAATATTAATATCAAATAGTTCTAAAGGCAACTTGTTAAATGCACATTTTCTACCTGAAACCGATTACAACCGGGAAAAAAAAATTTAGTCGCACTCAATGTTTATATTAATCTGACTTATTACTTGTATATCATAGTTAAATACTTTCTCTGTCCCCGTCCGGAATCTAAATATAATCTTTTTAGACTCAAATGATCAAAATGAATGAAAAAAAAATATTGTAATCAAACTATATATAGCGCCCTTTAAAAAGGTTATACCTTAATGTCCGTTTTGCCTGTTAAGGTATAGCGCCCTTTAAAATGGCGCTATATATGAAGTTGATTAGACGTCCAGGTATAACGGCGTTTATTAAGGCGCTATATGAAACGGCGCTATACCCCTTCAAATAGCCGTCCCTTCCCTTTCCCCCGTTACAGACAGCAAAACACCCCCTCCCCCCTCCCATTTTTAAATCAAAGCAGTTGTCCTCCTCCCCCCAGTAATGACCCCAAAAACTCGAGTGTACCTCACCCGTCTCACAAAAAGTAAAGACTTTTGGTCCCACGTCCTAGCTAAACTTTCTCTCGTTGTGGGTTGCTCGTTTCGGATTCAAAATTTTAAATCTTTAACTTTCTAAAAAACATAAATCGAGGTATTCTGATTTAGTTTTTCTCGAAACTCGTATAAAAAATGCATATTAGTTGTCTTAAATGTGTTCTATGTTGTTTTGTAATTTTTTTGCGATTAAACTAGCATGTTATTTTCATCCGGACTAAGATATTAGTGTGCTAAAAGAATATGTAAAAATTAGAAATCATTATTATTTGTTAAAAAAAATGTTAACAAGTTACTTTTTACTGTTGTATATGTATTTTCGTGAATCTTTTGTGATTAAATGTATTTGTTATTTTTATCTGGTTTAGATTATTTATTTGCTTAAAGACTAGAAATATAGTGCCCTTTTAGCATAGTAAAATGTAGTATCTTTTAGCGTAGTATCCCTGTAGTTATTGAAATTAATCATTTAAGTATCTCTTATACCCAAAAATACGTCAAATAAGCTGATAGATCAAACACAAACTCTGTCCAATTCCCGGTATTTATCCGGAGTCCTCAAAAAATCACTCAAAGTTTCATCATCCTCGATGTTAAACTCAGCGTAACAAGCAATCCTTTGCAAAGTGACAGAATACATATTTCTTCCGGTTACTTTAAGGTTCACCGAACGTTTGCTCACACTCATTTTTTTACACAACGATACCAATTTATCGTACTCCATTGTAAGTGGCAACTTAACATGACTCTGTGAAGATAAACTATAGCTCACTAAGTTATTCGTCACAACAACCTCACTCCCCCAATATAATGAAACCCTTACTTTTTGCTCTTCAAACATTCTGACAAAATGCTTGAGAATTTAACAAAAAGAAAAATTTAACAAGAGTTGAGAATATTTCTGAATGAATTTTTGCAAAATCCTTAACGCCTTTAAATAAGGCAATGCCCAATCCGGGGGGTCGAATTATTTGAGGTATAGGGCCCTTTAAAAGGGCGCTATACCCATTTGAATTATTATTATGTCAGTTAAGCGCAAAAGACTTATGGGTGGGCCCATAAAATATGTATAGCGTCGTTTATAAATGCGCTATACCTGGCAGTATTATCAAAGTCAGACATAGAGCCGTTCTAAAAGGCGTTATACATATAGCGCCCTTTTAAAGGGCGTTATATGTAGTTTGGTCACAATATTTTTTTCACTCATTTCGGTCATTTGAGTCCAAAAGGACCACATTTAAGTTCCAGACTCCCCATTTATGTGACGGAGTACAGATTTCGAGAGTCAAACAAATTTTTTTATGGCACTTTTTTCATGTCTTTTGGATATTATGAATTATTAATTAGTTTGACTTATAGTACTTTTTACGTAATTTTTAAATATAAAAATTTTGTTTAAAAAAACTTAAAAATTCTATGTTTAAATTCACAGTCAAAATTAAAAAGTTTGACTCTCGAAATCCGAACTCTGCCACATAAACTGAGTCAGAAGGAGTAATAAAATAAGATGAGACATATAAAACATAATCATGATTAAGTGAAAAAATTTATGTGCAAATGCGTAACAAGTATTTTGGTGTACACTCAATTAATTTTGTCTTTCCTAAAATAAGAGCGTAACATTTTTTGTTTCACATCATGTATTCACTATTCGCATGAGAGACCGACTAAATTCGTATTTGAAAATTTCAAAGAGGTAATATGCTTCCTAATAAAAATAAGTTTAATTTCATACCCAAGATAGAACCTAAGCATACCTACTCTTGGCATCAACTATATAAGTAGTCTAACATGAGACGTGGAGATCAGTATACAAGCCTTTAATTAAGGATCACCATATACGTATCCACCAAAACTCCTCCTTCTTAAACTCTCTTCCATTTCTTTGATCAATATTCATTCTTGATTTTCCGACGATGCCGATCAGCCGGATAGCAATCGGAAGGCCGGAGGAAGCCACTCACCCCGACGCCTTAAAGGCGGCGTTGGCGGAGTTTATCTCCACCTTAATTTTCGTATTTGCAGGTTCAGGTTCAGGTGTAGCATTTAGCAAGTTGACTGGTGGTGGTGCTAACACCCCAACTGGCCTCATTGCTGCTGCTATTGCTCATGCTTTTGGGTTGTTCGTGGCGGTTTCCGTTGGCGCTAACATTTCCGGCGGACATGTTAACCCTGCTGTCACCTTTGGTGCGTTTATTGGTGGTAATATTACACTTTTACGTGGAATTCTTTACTGGATTGCTCAGTTGCTTGGCTCTGTTGTTGCTTGCTTGCTTCTCAAGTTCACCACTGGTGGCTTGGTAAGTTTTTTTTATTTCTCTCTTGTTTTTTTCTTCTTTCTATATACTAATTAACTAGTTTTTTCCTTGATTAAAAGAGAATAAATTAATTAGTTGTACTTTGTATGTGGTTTTTATTTTATTTCAAAAAGCTTACAGATTTTATGTTCATATTTACGGTTAAATTTGATTTATTTGACTCTTAAAGTTTAAATTTCATAGTAAATTGGAAGGGAAGGAGTAGTGTTTAAATTCAAACAAAAGATTTAGAGTACAAAATAACATTACATTTGACTTTCGTGACGCAGGAGATTGGTGCATTCGGCTTGTCTGATGGAGTGGGTGTAGGAAATGCATTGGTACTTGAAATAGTAATGACATTTGGCCTAGTTTACACGGTGTACGCTACCGCAGTGGATCCAAAGAAGGGCAGTTTGGGAACAATTGCACCAATTGCAATTGGTTTCATTGTTGGAGCCAATATTTTGGCTGGTGGGGCCTTTGATGGGGCGTCAATGAACCCAGCAGTTTCTTTTGGCCCAGCAGTTGTGAGCTGGAGCTGGGCCAACCACTGGGTTTACTGGGCTGGGCCTTTGATTGGTGGTGGGCTTGCTGGGCTTATTTATGAGTTCTTCTTCATTAACCAGACCCATGAACCTTTGCCCCAGTAAGCAAAAATGTAAATGGTGAATTTTCTCTGTTTGATTTGATTTGATTTGATTTCACAATTGCCCTTCATTTGGGATGAACTTGGTTGTATCGTGTGATGGTGTTTGGGCTGGGTGGGGGGGT
The DNA here is from genome assembly GCA_005239525.1 of Nicotiana knightiana. Lineage (NCBI taxonomy): Eukaryota > Viridiplantae > Streptophyta > Magnoliopsida > Solanales > Solanaceae > Nicotiana > Nicotiana knightiana. Next base: position 62,494 of record ML423527.1, read on the forward strand.
TGAAGGGGCACTTATGTAATTCATGTGTTGGTTCGGTGTTTCAATTGTTCAACTCTTTTCCTTCTATTGCATTTTCCTTTCATCAATGTTACACAAATACCCGATCAGATTTACTGTATTATTTAACAAAAGTCAGATATTTTAATTTCGTATTTTCTAGGATTTTAGGTTTTTCGTTTTTTTATTCATAAAGTATTAATAGCATAAAAAAATTTACACTCCAAATATTTCTTCAATCCTAGTAAGATAGAACTATATAATGTATATTTTAAGTAAATAACATAAAATATGAGATGATTCATGCATTGTTCTAAAATATTCAACAATAAAGATAATAAAATCACATAAAATAAATACTATTAATAAGCCATAATGAAAATGAACATATTCTAGACTTACTAAGTTGTTAAAATAAGTACGACTAATAAGTATTATTATTTACATGACTAAACACTAAAGAAAATAAGTTATACATTATCTAAATCATGAAAAAACAAAAGAATAGATATCTAACACTATTGCCATTCCTAGTGCAATTAAATTGAATGTCTTTTGTTAATATTAATATAATTTTGATTTTTGGGTTGGGATTTATTTAAGTTAGTAACATTTATGGACTATAAAATTTATTGGAGCATTCAAAAATTATAGTAAGTTCAAGCCTAAAATAATCTGTTAAAAGATAAAACTATGAAAAAGTTTAAGAAATATTTATAAACTACGCTACAATATATATTTTTATGTATTAAATATATTAAAAACTTCTATACATGTTATGTCAGGTTTGTTTGGTTTCAATTTGATTTTTTTTTAGTTATAACTTATAACCAAACTAAACCAATTATGGTTGGATTTTTTTCCCAACGCCAAACCAAATCACAAACCGAATCATAGTCAGGTTTTTTTCTTGGTTTGACTCGGATAATCAGTTTGATGCGGTTTGTCGGTTTCCTTTGTACACCCCTAGATTATATATTGATCATGCATGAACTATATATATATATATATTATATATTCGCTGGTTATTTTTAGTTTAAACGGCTATTTAGGTTAATTCTTTTTTGTTTTAACTCGCATAATAATATATGTGCAAAACATAATCTAAGTCACCAATTCCCTAATTTCGGAAGTAGTCGTTACCTGGTGTGAGGCAGAATGCATTAATTATGTGAAATTTGGCACGATTAAGAATATGGCCAAATATAACTCATCCAAATATCATTACTGAACGCAGGTTCATACCCTCCTTAATTTGCTATCTTGTTGGGAGTTTATTTTAATTCTGGACACTTATATTATTAACTAGTAATGTGAAAAAAGGACTTGCGCCGATCTTAGTATTGGTGTTTTTTTTCTGGATTGCCATTTCAAGTATTGCTCCCGTTGGACTTCTTATGTCGGGATATAGTAATGCCATATTTCAACAACAAAAATTTGGCTGGAATAGGTAATTCCCTGGCTCTCTCTCATGAGAGCTATTTGTTCTTTAGAGTGGAGAAAAAACTAAAAATGAAAAATAGGACTCCTTAGCCTTTTGACTAGTTGATGTATAGGCCTTGATCCACAATCAAGACTATATTAGGTTTTGCGGTAGCTAATAAGTTCTAGCATCAACATGGACTAATTCCAATCCGTTTCCCCTTGAATAAGGACTAATTACAATTTCAAAAAGGTGTCTTGCTTGCGTCAAAATGTTTCAACGAAATACTGTTGAGGTATAAGTTAAATATTCTTACTAATTTTACAAGCGAATAATTATGTGTTTAGATAAAAATATTGAAGCTCATAGTTGATTTGTTTGGTATTAAAATGACTGAATATGATCCTACCATGTGCGTCAGCTGCTCTATGGGATAAGAGCTGTTCTATTGGAAAGTGACGGCTGAATTTAGTTCACATTGATTGCTAAGTTGGGAATATGGCCACATTAGATACCTTGAACAATTCAGTATTGTGGCTACATTTATTGGTTTTTTCTTCTTCTTTTGAGACATTTATGAAGTTTAAATTGCTAGTGTTGATAATAATAAACTTATCTATTTTCAGGAAGAATTGAATTCAAAGAGAATCCAAGATCTTAAGAAATATTGATGATTCAGACTTGTCACTCCCACTCAGGCTGCATTAGACGTTTACTTTGTATCATTATGATTTTTCTTTTCCTACTTTTGAGATAAATTAGCAGGTATTCTTCTATTTCCTCTTTTCATATTGTACTATACTTTGTTTTCCTTCCAAAATTGAACTACAGTATGTTTAAACTAACCAATATTATAAAACAAAATATATGTTTATTACTCTACTTTATTAAAAGATCCTTGTGTTAGATTCTTGATGAGAGGATGTCGAATTAGAGAAAAGATCTTTGCCGACAGGAAAGACATAAAAGTCGGCGCAAACAGTTTCTCTTCAGAGTGGGACCCAATCTGCGTCAGATAATCAACTAAACCTATCCATTTCTTGCCCTACTAAAAAACTACCAAAAATCGTCCAAAAAACCCGATCGGAATCGATCAGAAATACTAAAAAGCCCATCGATTTCTGATTGATTTTCATTCGTCTAAAAATAGTGGTCGCTAAAGTATGGCGACTGAAGACTGTCATAATTTTCGATCGAAATCGATCGGTTAATTCAACCAAAGTTTGACCACTTTATCTGACAATTTTTATTAGAAAAATAAATATACTGACTGAAATCATCGGTAATATGTAAATTGTTTTTAATTCATTTTTCAAAATAGTGACCGATTTTGGTCGGAAATATATTTATTTGATAATTTTGCATTTCTTTCAAATTTTAACAGACTGACCGAAATCGGTCGGAATGATTAAAATAAATAAATAAAAGTTTATTTTCGGCCGACTTCGGTCGGTAATTTCAAATTTCTGCATATTACACATTAAGATCAGACCAAAGTTAGCCGAAAATTATGAATTTTTGGGTTTTAATATAAGAATTCTGACCGAAATCGGTCGGAAGTTGGTCTATTTTCTAGATAATAACGTGGCAGAATATGGTTGCTTTTAAGCTACAGTACCACCTGCCAATTACGACCACTAATCATCCTATATTGTCAGCATTACATTGCTGCCATTCAACCACAATTAACCAACAACAACCACAATTGACCCAACAACAACAACAATTAACCAACGCCTACCACAACAACAACGCCAACCACAACAACAACAATACAAATGTTCAATAAGAAAATAATATCAACAATACAATCATTATTCAAAACTATTCCAACTAAATATTCATAAGTTCAGGACTTTGTTTAGCAATACATACTATTCAATGAGTTTTTTTGTACTACATCATCTTCATCTCCACTACAAGAACCTTCATCATCGGTATGGTTCGAAGGATTTCACTACGAGAAGGAGACACGTCTGGGAAGGCTCACGAGACCAGGGAATGGGGAAAGCACCTCTAGCAAGAACATAGGGTGCTCCAGTGGAAATTCACTCCAAGTCGCATAAGGTGCATCATACAACCGGCCAAGAGCTTCAATGATTATCTTTGTAGTCTGATGACTAGGTATGAACCTGCAACATAGCAATTACATTAAATAAACAAAACTAGCTATTATAATTCAGCAAAAAACAAAGAAGTAGTAAATAAATCTTACTCATTGCCCTTAGGTCGGATGATCATCCTATGATGACGATCATACCGCACTTCCTCTGGATCATTATCCTCAGATGAATCTGAAGCGTGCGTAGAAGGGGAGGCATTTGGCTCAGTGCTACTATCCCGAAGGCGAAGTCTAGAAATGCTAGGACACAAACCCGGTGGAGAAGGAGACGAGGTCGCTGATGAAGATGAATGCAATCTAGACCCTTGTTGCGATCTAGACCCCTAATACAATCCAGACCACTATTGTGATCAGGGTGACTGAAATCTATATGGATGCAATCCAGCTGGTGGTGAAGCAAATGGAGCAGATGACGGGTGTATCACCACATGACCCTGTGACTTTTGACTCGATGGACCCATGTAACTATATGCAGGATCATGTGGAGGAAGCGGGGTATAGCCCTGTAGTGGAGAATGGTAAGAATACTGATGGGAGGGCGAATAGTAGGTAGTTTGATGAGTAGATAGATGTGGTGGAAAATATGTGTGCCTAGAAGATTATTGCCAGCCATCAGCAACAGAGGGATGCAAGTGTGGAGTGGAAGGTAGCGAGGGTATAACACTATCCTCATGATCAATAGGTCTCTTATCCTTCCTACACCTACCTCGACCCCTTTGTATTTCTTACAACTCAATTGATAATACCGTTAATTTCCCGGCAACGGTGCCAAAATTTGATCACGCTCAACTATGTCTAATAAAAGACTAAACGGGCATTGCAAATATAATCCGGGGTATTATGCCCAGAGTCGATCCCATAGGGAATTTACGTATCAATCAAGTCTTTAGAATACGCAACTTTTACTCAATCAATTCTCTCAAGACTTTTTAATATAAATTGGTGATGTTTTACTAATTCTACTGACAATAATAATAACTAGCAATTACTAACAATGTGTTGTAAATAATGATGATAAAGGTCTAAGGTTATGGTTTCCCCCGTTGGTGAACATATTTCTAGGATACTTCATATAGCTCGATTAGTTGTCTCTATCAATCATGAACACTCTATCTACCATAAATCTCTCTCAAGTAATTATGATAATTTTCTAGACGCACTCTCTCAAGTTACGATAGCTATATTGCATTACAGTTCACTTTAGATTGCACCCGAGGTATCGTTATCTCTAATCTAACCTCTAAACCCTCGGTTATGACTTTCGTCTATACTC
>ML423529.1:0-46504 GCA_005239525.1 Nicotiana knightiana
ATTATCGGATCAGGGATCAATGCGATAAGGTTATGTGAAGTGTATATTAAAGAGCAAATACCACTATTCAGGTTCGTGATGAGGTGATGATTCTAGTCAAGATGAGATATTCAATGATTTGTTAACTCTGCAGTTGGGTATGAATTTCTGCCCATTTCCTCCATTGTAGTGGTATCGTCAGCTTTATAGCAGGGTGTATGCATATTTGTTATGAGGTGCATCGGGAGCACCAGATTCATGAAATTTCGGCTATTAAGGTGCAGGGAGTGCCATTGTGGTCAGATGATGAGTTATGCGGTGCATGGTGCTGATTCGACAAAAGTATGCAGTCATGTTCTAGTATATCGTGTGGTGGATGATACAGTGTTTATGTATTGGAACTAGGCCTGACAGAGAATTTCAAGTGTTGCAACTAGGTTCTGAGCTTATTATATGGATAAAAGAAGAAATCTCCAGATTTGATCAAGCTAATGTACTCAACTGGGTTGTGGTAGCACGGGCAGGTGCTCGAGGTGTTAAACAGTGATTTCAGATAACTCCAGAGCAGTTCTTAGCACGTTCGAGGACGAATGTCGGTTTAAGGAGGGGAGAATGTAACGACCCAACCGGTCGTTTTGAGCTCTAGCTCGTCGTTTAGCGGTTTGAGGCCGTGAGCAGCTTCGTTTTAGGTATTATGACCCGTGGGCGTGGTCGGAATTGAATTTCAGGAAGTTTAGAGTTGGTTTGGAAAGAAAATTCTCATTTCAGAATCCTTAAGTTGGAGAAATGGACTAAGATTGGAATTTTGAGTAAACGACCTCAAAATCAGGATTTGAGGGTTCCTACAGGTTCGTATGATGATTTCAGACTTGGGCGCATGTCCGGATCGGGTTTTGGATAACCCAGGAGCGTTTCGGTGCATATTGTGGAAGTTAGCATTTTAGAAGAACTTCATAAATTTGGGCTTGATGTGCATTTCAGAGTTATTGATGTCCGTTTGAGATTCCGAGTCTGGGAATATCTTTGTATGGTGATTCTGGAGTTGCGAGCGTGATCAGAAGTGAATTCGGATGTCCGTAGGTCATTTTGAAGTCATTTCGCTAAAGATAGGAATTTGAAGGTTTTTGGAGAAATCCGACCGGAAGTGGAAATTTTGATATTGGGGTCAGAATGTGATTCCGGAAGTTGGAGCAGGTCCGTAATGTCGAATATGACTTGTGTGCAAAATTTAGGGTCAATCGGACGTGATTTTATAGGTTTCGGCATCAGATGTAGAAGTTGGAAATTTCTAAGTTCATAAAGTTGGGATTTGGGTGCGATTCGTGGTTTTGATGTTGTTTGATGTGATTTGAGGCCTCGAGCAAGTCCGCATTATGTTTTGGAACAGTTTGGTATAATTGGACGGGGTCCCGGGGGCCTCGGGTGGATTCAGGGTGGTTAACAGATCAAGTTGAGAGTTTGGAGAAGGTTGGAATTTGCTGTCATCTGGTGTGACCGCACCTGCGAGGATTTGGCCGCAGGTGCGACTATGGCACCACAGGTGCGAAGGATTGATGGTCCGGCTGGGAGCGCAGATGAAATGGTATTTCCGCACCTGCTAGGTCACAGATGAGGGTTATGGGGCGCAGGTGCGAAGTTGGCTCGAGTTGAGGAAAGCCAGAGGTGCGGAGGTTTGGTCCCGCAGGTGCGAAAAATGGTCTGGGCAGAATGTTTTAAAACCGAGAATTTGTGGCCATTTCTTCATTTCTTCTTTGGTTTGGTCGATTTTGGAGGAGCTTCAAGAGAGTATTTCTTCATGCAATGTCAAGGTAAGTAATTTCTTCATGTTTTTAATGTTAAATATAAGTATATGCATGGAATTCGACATGGAAATTGGTAGGAAATTGGAAAATCTTTAAGAAAACCTAGAAATTGTGATTTAGATTTTAGCCACGAATTTGAGCATGGAATGTAGATTAAATTGTATATTTGAACTAGTGGAGCTATGGGTAGATTATATCTTCGAGAAATTTCAGATTCCGGGCACGGCCCGAGGGCATTTTGGCCAATTCACTAAGCGGGGTTGGGAAATTATATAATTTGGAATGGCTGAAAATATTAGAGTATATTTTCATTGGTTTGTCGTTATTTGGATAGTTTTGGGGAGATGTGCGTCCGTTGGAGTCGTCGGAAGTGTTTGGAAGCCGGTAATGGAATTTCGGAGTGAGGTAAGTCTCCTTTCTAACTTTGTGAGGGGGAATTGTCCCCCTAGGTGAATTAATTAAGTATGTGCTATTATCTTCGGGGGCTACGTACGCACGAGGTGACGGGAGTCCGTGCGTAGCTACTATTATGCCATGTCCGGGTAGCCTAGGACCCACTAGCATGCCTTATGTGTTGTACCCGTGATCCTGCCTGTATTACTTGACTGCTAATATAATCGAAATCGTAATTTGATATCTAAGGAAGACTAGAGTTCATTTTCTTACTCACCTGGAAAGAGAATTGTTTTCCTCCGTGGATAATTGTATACTTGATAAAGTGATATATTGAACATTATTTATTAGACTTGGCAAATAAATTTCGAAAAAAGGATTTAAACACTATTTTATGGTTTTTCAAAGAGAAATCTGTCATTTGAGTATTTGTTTTCCCCACGTATTCGGGGTGGACTGTTGATTGTGCCTGACTGCATGTGACCGTTTCGCAATTTACATTCCGTGAGCGGAGTGTTATTCCCCCCACTCTCATGGGAGCGGGCCGTACGCCACAGTGTATTGAAAGATGCACTTATGGTTTGGGCCGTTCGACCCTCGGCAGTGCATAAACATGATTATTTTACTGAAAGATGCACTTATGGTTCGAGCCGTTTGACCCTCGGCAGTGCATAGACATGAGTATTTTATTGAGAGTTGCACATTTGGTACGGGCCGTTCGATCCTCGACAGTGCACAAAGATGATTATTATGACAGCTCAGGACGATTGTCCTTATCCCGTATGCGCATGCTAAATTGTTAAACGTTTTTCATGGATTTTTAAAGTGATAAGATATTTGGGGGAAAACACAGAGGAAATTGTTTAAGTGGTAACTGTTTGTTTACTTCCAGTATTTACTTGGATTTTCAGTTCCTTATACATATTGCTGCTTTACTACCTTTACATGCCTACTGTGCTCATCATATGCTGTTAATTAATTTGCTGGACCTTAGTGAGTATCTAATTCGACCTCTCGTCACTACCTCTCTGAGGTTAGGCGAGCGACTTACTGAGTACACATTGTTTTTGAACTCATGCTACACTTGCTGTGTATTTTTATTGCACATGTATTTCCATAGCAATATGGAGGATTTGGAGACTTAGGCGAGCTGCATCATCCAGAGGCGAACCACAGCTGACAGAGTCTCTCTCGTACTGTATTTATTTTCATTTTAAATTTCCTAGTCCAATTTGTATTTTGGAAAGGCTTTGTGATGATTGTATAAATTCTTAGAAATTGCTCATGTACTTGTGACACCGGGTTCTGGGATGTGTTGGGATATATTTTCTAAAGTGTAATATTCAAACCATTGTTTTACTTAACATATTTATTTAGTTAATATGTAATAAAGTGAAAGGAAATGTTTTTCATAAATGTTAAAACCGGAAATTATTTCAATTAATTAATGATTGGCTTGCCTGACAATGAGGTCCGGCGCCATCACGACCTTATGGATTTTGGGTCGTGACAACATGGGGTCGGTTGTAGTGATACTACATTCTGCACTTCTTGTGAAGATTCATGTACCGGTCATAGCTAATTTTTTGAGCATAGTTGAGTTGGCGTCCGCAGATTCCTAGAGTCTTCCCTTATTTGTTTAGATACTATTTTATTTCATTCAAAACAGAGACATATTTCTTTCAGCCCATTTAATTGTAGTACTCTTTAGTAGTTCGTGAACTGTGACACCAGACCCTGGGTAGCTATACATTTTAGTATTAGTTCGTGGTGCGTATTATCATTTCAAATGTTATTCATGAAGTCACTTATTGGGAATTATCAGATTTCCTGTTTATTTTAAATTGTTTTATTGTGTTAAGTAAACTTTTTTTTAAAGGAAATGGTTAGTGAACTTCTAACATTGGCTTGCCTAGCAAGTATTGTGTTAGGCGCCATCACGATCCCGTGGGTTGGGAATTTGGGTCGTGACAATAGCGTCTCTCAACCTTGCTGTTCATTACCCTAGCTTGTTTACTCCAGGACTCTTTTCCCTGGTTCGACATGAATGCCACTAGAAACCTAATTTTCCAGTAATGACCCCTAGTGCCAATCAAAGAATCACCTCTTACCATGAAGGTTATTCCTTTGTTTACACCTATCCCTTTACCTTAGGGTTTACTCCTCCTGTTGATCCCTTGATTATTGAATTTTGCCATTATTTAATGATTCCCTCGGTCAAATAAGTCCAATTGTATGGAGGGTAGTTGCTTGCTTTCGTTACTTGTCAGGCTTAGTTTTCACCCTTTTACCTTCCGTCACTTACTCTACCTATATTATCCAATTTTTTTTGTGATGGTGTTTTTTCCCTCGTGGCTAGAAGTAAAAGAGTTTAGTCATCCCCGAGGATGACCGTGACCGTGGCTGCTATGCTGAATTTATTGTTTCCCCCACTCATAAGTTAGTGGGCGATGAATATATGCCCTTCCCTGAAAGGTGGAAATTTGAACGTAAGTATTTTTCCTCTTATTTCTTTACTTTCCTTGACGTTTTTTTTAATTTTCTTCACATAAGTGTGTGTTCAGTTTTCAGCAACCATGGAAGTCTTCAAAGAAATTCCTGATTTCCGTGATTGAGTGGAAACAATGTTGACTGCTGCTCCCATGGACAAGAGATTTTGGAAATTTCTCTCACAGAAATTTGGATGGAAAATGAAGACCCATGGCGAATTATTATCGACATGTGATGGTAGGATATAATCTCGTATTTTAGTCGCTTATTGCACTCTAATTTACTGAACTTTAATTGAGTTTGAGATTTAATCGCTAGTGTTTTGTAACACTCCTCAAATCTATAAAAGTTTCAACACACGCAAAATATAGAATTTAATTTATTTTTATCTTATCTTGAGTACATTTAAAAAAAAAGATATACTTCTATTACGGACTTAAACCCTTGTGATTGACTTTTGATTTACTTCTCTATTTAAAAATAATTGGATATACAACTAGGAAAATATTATTAATTTTAATATTATTAATTATTAAAAGTGGGTATCACTAATTACTTGTTAGGTAAAAAAACAGCAAGACACCTAATATTTGGGCTTAAAGCCCATAGAATGATCTGTTCAAAGACAAAAAAAAGAAGGGAAAAGGCTTAAAGACTTAGGAGGAACGAGAACAAGGGCCGGAAAACAATTGCTAAGAACTAAACACAACAAAGGCAGCGTAGTGTTTTACAAGAAGCAATAAATAGAGGCAGCGTTGCTTCTCGACTACTTCGGACCTTCGTTAAGCCACGATTGAGGTAATTCTTCTTAAGGGATTGTAAGCTATAACATCATTATACACTAGAATCTAACATCCTAATGGGGTGAATTCATAGGAAAGTTTTACAAAACCTCAAGAACACCCATCAGGTAGGAGTTAGGTTTTTGGTGTTACAAGATAAATTTTTCACTTTTATTTTATTGCTATAACGGGTTAAGGTTGTTAGACATAGTAAATAATTGTTAGAACAAGACCTCACCCCAAAACTTAGAAATTTAGAAGTTGAACCTAAAGTTCTTAGACTTGAGAAAAGTAATACTTTGGGAAAGTTGGATACTTATTGTGATTTATTGTTGTAGTATTTGATCGCTAAGCTGAATACAAGAATTGGAACTTTTTTTGTTGCTTGAAAGGAGAAATTGAGGTGAGTGGATATAACCCTTGACTAAAGTGGTTCTACTCACAAATACACGCCCACAAAGTGTATGATAAAATGTTTTAAAGAGTCAACATGTGCTTAATTGGAACGTGTGAATACACGTTGACTAAGTATATTCTAGTTAAAGCTTATATATTTTTCTCGAGAAGTATAATCATCTAATTTTCATATTTTTATGCTTTATTACGTCATCTTACATGTTAAAGTTTCAAGAGTTAGATAGAACTTTTAAAGATAATTTGAGTAATTTTATTACATGCTTATGCTATGTATACACTCAAGAATATTATTATGAATAATGATAGATCACTTTCAAACAAGATTTAGATTTGAAAATTCACAAGAAGAAGTTTTAGAAGGAAAAGATTTTTGGGAGTATCCTCTATTCTGAGAAGGGTTCATCGTCCAGGCCGAGGGTCCTGACCAAGGCGTTGACTTCTTGAAACTACTTGTGCCAAAGTAGGGAGCGCACGAGCCGAGGGTCTTGTTGCTGAGAATTTACTTAGTCAGGCTAAGATATGATACATGAGCGCTGAGAACCATGAAGTGAGTGGCACCTTGAGGATTGGGCCTATTCGATCAAGTTGGGATCGAACCTGTGCCGATCACACGGTGACTAAGACATAAATAAGTCAGGATAGTTGGAACTCTCGAAGTATGAAGTGAAGTAATTTTTAGAAAGAAAAAGAAAAGAATTTCTTTTAGAATATTCATAAAAACTGTTGTTATGAAATTATTTTAGAATTGTTCTTATAAGCTTTGTGTTTTCCATGCATTTAGAACCTTTGTTCGTAATGTATCTTTTATTAAAGTTTCGTTCCTGTCGTGGAGACTCAATAATGGATGGTACTGACGTTCTCTTTTGGGAACCTACATTGGTCTTCGGTACAGCATAGGAATCGGTTTTGTAGGCGAGCAAGATACATGTTAGGACTTCCCTCTCTTCCAGTACTATTGGTGAGCTCCACTTTTGTTCGTGGAGTATTTCTTTGAGTCATATTTATTTAGTTCATTCTTCATTTACTTGGAGAACTAGCCAGGCAATCTCATGTCCTGAGCAGTGCATCCGTTTATTAGTAGAGGCTTCGTAAACATAGTCGATGGGTTAAGATAAATGTGTTTGATTATAACTTAGCAGTATTTCAGTGGTTACTAGGAATAATGTTTTGGAGCTGATTTATTTTAGATATTTAAATTAATTAAAAGTATTTGGTTAAAGTATTTGCATATAAAGTTTGAAGTTATAATAGATTTGATAAGCGAAGATGGTTCGCTCGGTCATGTTTAGTGATCGGGTGCCGATCACGGCTTGTTCAGAAAATGGGCCGTGACAAACTTGGTATCAGAACATCAGGTTTATGGAGTCCTAGGGGTCAATTAAGCCGTGCAAAGGCTTATTTATGGGTATGAAGCGCGCCATACTTATAAGTAGGAGGCTATAAGCATTTAGGAAAAGTCTCATTTTTTTCATACTTTAGATCATGCAGTAGAGCCTACCTCTAAGAAATTATCTAATGTATTCGTTTCTCCAAAACTCACAAAAATGGCTCGTACTCGCAACTCTGACACCGACACTCAGGATGCTACTCAAGAAACTATTGCTACTATTGTAGCTCAAGGTTGAACTAAGAAGGCTTCGATTCAGAAAAGGAAGGGTAAATCCACAAAGAGGGCTCAAGTAACCTGGGTTGAAAATGAAGAAGGGGTGGAGCATGATGAGCCAGTACCTCAGGATCCAGTGCCGACCCCAACAACAGTTTCGGCTCAGACAACTATATAACCAGAGGTGAGTCAGATGTTTAATGCTGTCAACAATACTATGGAGATGTTAAAGCCTTCATGGCCAACCATAACGAGAGAAAAGATGAGATTCCACCGCAATCAAATAGACAGAACAATTCCGGATCCTCAAGAGTGAATGAATTTTTAAATATGAGTCCTTCATTGTTCCGGGGTACTATAGTTGAAGAAGATCCAGTATTGTGGTTGGAGGGTGTCAAGAAAGCCCTCCGAGTGATGAAGGAATTTGATGATGAATCCGTGGAGTTGGATGCTTACCAGCTTAGAGATGTGGCCGACGCTTGGTTTGAGATGTGGGAAAAGGAAAGAGATGAAGATGATGGTCCTCCTACTTAGGAAGAATTTGAAGAGGCCTTCATGGATAATTTTATACCAGAAGAGGATAGGGAAGCTAAGGCTATAGAGTTCGAGCAACTCGAGCAAGGTAATAAAAGTGTGCAAGAGTACTACATGGAATTAATAAGTTTGGCTAAGCTTGCTCTTTACATGGTTAAGACAGAAAAAATAAAGATCCGCAGGTTGGTTGGCAGTTTGGCTTACCACATTAAGGATACAACATCAGCTGCAGTGGTAGGAATGATAACTTTCTCCTCGATGTTAGGATTCACCACGCACTTAGAAAAAGACAGACAACAAACGAGAGAAGAAAAAGAGCATAACAAGAAAGCCCAGACAGCGGGCGGGTTTAATGGTAAATCTAGCGGAGGTGGAAGGTGTTCCTCCAATAAGAAGTCACTAGCACCAACCCAGTCCAGTCATCAGTCAGGTGGTGGGTCTTCCTTCAGACGTACTCAGAGTTATGGAAACCAATCTCTCAAGAATCAGAATTTTAGGACATCATCCTCACATAGCCAGGGTCATACTGAGCAACATTCACAACAAAAAGGTCTTTGTGGAACATGTAAGCGGTAACATTCATGTCAGTGCAAGATCGGGTTTCACGGTTGCTATCATTGTGGAGACAATGATCATATAAAGTCACACTGCCCAAAGTTGCAACGTAATATCAGTGGGGGATCAACTTGTCCTTCTAGTTCCTAAGCTACTACAATTGCACCAACTCAGTCTTGTGGTTCTCATAATCAAGCCGGGCATGAAGCAGGTAGAGATGCAGATCGAGTTACTTAGGAAGGGGGAAAACCCCGTTTGTTTGCTATACTTGATTTTCAGAGTGCAGAAGCATCTGAAAAAGCTATTACAGGTATACTTCTAGTCTGATCACATAAAGCTTATGCCATAATTGATCCAGGTTCAACGTTTTCGTACGTGACTCCTTACTTTGCAATTAACCTCGGGCTAGAAACTGAACAACTTAGTGAACTGTTCCTAGTATCTACTCCACTTGGTGAGTCAGTGGAAGCCACAAGAGTCTATAGAGGTTTTATAGTTTCAGTCCAAGGTCAGAGCACCGAGGCCAATCTCATAGAGTTAGAAATGGTGGATTTCGATGTGATCATAGGTATGGATTGGTTGTATTCCTACTATGCCATGTTAGATTGTCGTGCCAAGTTAGTCATGTTCCAATTTCCAAATGAAGAAGTTTTAGAGTGGAAGGGTAGTTCAACATCGCTTGTAGGTAAGTTTATTTCTTACCTTAAGGCACAACGATTGATCGACAAGGGGTGTCTTGCCTATTTGGCTCACATCATTAATGCAGAATCAGAACCACCATCTCTTCAGTATGTGCCAGTTGTTAAGAGAATTTCCAGAAGTTTTCCCATATGACCTTCCCGGGCTTCCTCCTGAAAGAATCATAGACTTTGGCATTGATCTCATGCCATGTACTCAGCCCATATCTATACCTCCTTACAGGATGGCTCCAGCAGTACATAATGAGTTGAAAGAACAGTTGAAAGACCTCCTTTACAAGGGCTTCATCAGGCCGAGTGTTCCACTGTGGGGTGCCCCGGTCCTATTTGTCAAGAAGAAACATGGATCTCTCAGAATGTGTGATGTTCGGCTAAAAAATACATGTTTTTACCCATTTTACCTCACATTCTAGTACTTTTAATCATCTTTTGAGTATTAATTATATTATTTTATGCTTAATATTATATTTTAACTGTGTAAGAATAAAGCAGTGTGAAGATGAAGAGATTTGGAGAGAAATTAAATAAAACACGGAAGAAAAAAAGAAGGAAAATAAATTTAAAAAAAAGACAAAGGGGGGACACCCTTTGAGTTTGTCCCCCAATTGCAAGAAACAAAAGGGAGAAAATACAATCTTGAATTGGAACTAAGATGGAAAACATAGGAAAACGATTTTCTGCGCCAGGGCCAGCGCTAGGCGCTGCCCTGGACGCTGGAGACAGGGTTGTCTTATTTCGATCGGGATTCAGTTATTTCGACCCCAAAATGCTCTCAACTCGTATAAAAGCCAAAGTAAACCTATTTTGGGAGGGAGGACGTTTTGGAGAGGAACTTTTGACCAAGGGAGAGCAGAGAGCTGCCGTGGAGGTCGGATTTCATCTTTTGTTCCACCAAACTTAGTAATTTTATGTTTCTTTATTTGATTTGTTGTTTTGATACTACCTATGTGGAGCTAAACTTCACATTCTAGGGTTGTGGTTCTTTCATAACTATTATTATTCGAATTATGATTTTAATTTCTTAGTTTATTATATTAGTTTATTTATTCAATCCTGCACTTAATTATTTGATTGCTTGATCACAAATTGAATACTATCTATGTCACGACCCAAATCCCAATTTAGGTCGCGATGGCGCCCAACTTCGATGTCAGGCAAGCCAACTTTAATTTACTAGTGATCCCTTTTTAATTCATAAAACAATTCACCAAACTTAAGAGGGTTTCCTTTCAAAAACATAAATTTGAAGTGAATTAGTGACTTAAACGACCAAAGTGAGCAATAAATATAGTAATCACCACCGTCATACAACCCAAAAGAATAGAATATCCACTATGTGGGCATTCCAGGAACTGGCGTCATAGGTCTACGGGCATCTAATAGAAACTAGTATCCAAAAGAAAGTTCAAGTTTGCCCTGCTGTCTGAAGAAATAGTATAGACATAATAAAAGAAAAGAGGAACTCCAGGGTGCTGCCTGAGATAAGCGTCAAGGAAAGCAGCTCACCGAGAAATTCACGCCCAATATACGTCAGGGACGAGCGCCAGATGAATACCCAGATGCACCTGCCTCAGAGCCTGTACAATTAAGTACAGAAGCGTAGCATGAGTACATAAACAAATATGTACCCAGTGAGTATCCCGCCTAATCTCGAAGAAGTAGTGACGAGATGTAGACGCGATACTTACTAGGGTCAACATTTTTAAATAACATAATTTAATAGGAACTAGGCAGGCATAACAGTCATAGTAATCACAAAGATATAAAATATCAAGTATAGTGGTAATTACCTTTGCATGATAAATTTCGCTAGCATATAATGTACTAAATTCCTTTTTTTTCACATGAAACAGTTTATACAATTACAACAAATTCCCAGTAAATCATATAGCACATAATAACTGGACGCGTACGGCCGAAGCGTCACAAAAATAAATGTGCACTGCCGAGGGTCGAACGGCTCGAACCATAGATGCATCTATTACCCCGCTCGTGAATCGAACATGCGACACGGTTAACATAAAAGTAGGACTATTCTGCACAAATCATACGTGTGACGCGCGTGCCGCATAGATACATAAAATTATCTATATTAAGGAGTTAACAGAGAATATACTTTAAGGCAAGAACTTAAGCAATATAATATGGAACACAACTTCATAATATTCTCATGCCAATTCAAGGATAATAAGCAACTCAAAATGCGTTTAGGAATACATGTAAGGCACATATAAGCATGCTCGTGAGTCCTAGAACTACCCAACATAACATAGTAGTAGCTACGCACAGACTCTTGTCACTTCGTGCGTGCGTAGCCCCTGCAAATAAGGACATGCAATTATTTATAATCACCTATGGGGAAAATTCCCTCTTACAAGGTTAGAAAGGAGACTCACCTTGTGTCGAACCTACTCTGTGGGTCAAGAACGTGTCCGAAACTCCAAACTCGTCAACCAAGGACTCGAAACTAGCCAAGTATTACATAAATACATCAATTCATGCTCAAAAGTATGGAATTTCCCTATTTAGCTAACCAATTTAGTCTACTTTGCAATATCAAAAAATACACCCTCGAGCCCACGTACCTGGATTCCGGAAATTTTCGAAGGAAACACTTACCGTAACCTAAGGATCATTAATATATAGTTTTTGTGTGATTCCATGGAAAATTTCTTAGTAATTTTCCCAATTTTCATAAAACCTAGGTTTTCACTCTAACCCATGATTTTCCACTAATTAGGAGGTTAATATACCAAGGATTTCATGTATTAAACTAATATTAGAGTAGAAATCACTTACCTTTCAGTAGCTAGGTGGATTGGCCCTTTCCCAAGTTCCCTAAGTCAATAATGGTGGAAGAAAAAATGGATAAAGTGAACTTTTCCCGTGTTTAAAAGAATATACTGCCTTCAGTAGTTCCGCACCTGCGGCTCAAGGACCGCACCTGCGGTCTTGCACCTGCCAGCAATAGCTGGCACCTGCGGGAAATGGGACAAGGGCCTGGGCTCGCACCTGCAGGCAGGATTCCGCACCTGCGGATCCTCACCTGAGGGGTAAGTCTCGCACCTGCGAGAACTGGGCAGCCCACCTGGGGTCGCACTTGCGAAGCTGGGACCACAGGAGCGGTCTCGCACCTGCGACTGGGCAACCGCACCTGCGGTCACACCAGATCAGGTGCACCAGCAACTGCTTCAGCTGGTTTTTGGCCTCGTTTGGTTCCCGAGAGGCACCTGGGCCCACCCGATCCCCCGTCCAAATATACCAACAAGTCCCAAGTCATAATACGGACTTGCTCGAGCCTTCGGAACACCCGCAACAACGCTAAAACTCAAAATCACACCTCAAAACTCCTAGAACCAAACTTAGGAACTTTAAGTTTCTAAAATTCGCTAACAATGCGCCGAACTAACCTATACTACTTGGAATGACACCAAATTTTGCAGGCAAGTCATGAATGACACAACAGAACTAGTCCCGGTCTCAGAATTCTGTTCGGACCTCGATAACACCAAAACACGTTCCAAACCAAATTTCAAACTTAAGGAAACTCTAATTTCAATATTGGGCGCCGAAACGCCCCCGGTCATCCAAAACCCATTCCGAACATACACCCAAATCCGAAATCAACATACGAAGCTACCGGAACCGTCAAAACTCGATTCAGAGGTCGGTTACTCAAAATGTTGACCGAAGTCAAACTTGGACTTTAAGGCCAACCTTAGGGAACCAAAGTTCCTATACCACTCTAAACGCTTCCGAATCCTGAACCACTCATTCCCGCAAGTGATCAATCATAATAAGCCGCTACAGGAAGTCTTATTTAGGGGAACGAGGTCCTGATACGCAAAATGACCGGTCGGGTCGTTACATTCTCCACCTCTTAAATAAACGTTCGTCCTCGAACGTGTCTACAATCATACCTGAAGTGCTGAATAAATGTGGATATCTGCTCTACATGTCCTCCTCGGACTCCCAGGTCGCCTCCTCGACTGGTTGGCCCCTCCACTGGACCTTCACGGCAGAAACTCTCTTGGACCTCAACTGGCGATCCTGCCTATCAATAATAGCAAGTGGCTCCTCCTCGTGGCCCAACCTCTCATCCAACTGAATAGTGCTGAAATCAAACACGTGAGAGAAGTCGGCGTGGTACCTCCGGAGCATGGATACATGAAAAACCGGATGAACTCCTGACAAACTGGGAGGTAAAGCTAGCTCATAAGCAACTTCCCCAACTCGTCTCAACGCCTCGAAAAGGACCTATAAACCTTGGGCTCAGCTTGCCCTTCTTCCCGAACCTCATAATACCCTTCATCGGTGAGACTTTCAACAGGACCTTATCTCCCACCATACATGATACATCACGCGCTTTCTGATCCGCGTAACTCTTCTGTCTGGACTGTGCCGTCCGGAGCCTCTTCTGAATCAACTTCACTTTCTCCAAAGCATCCTTCACTAGGTCGGTGCCATATAACTTAGCCTCGCCAGGCTCGAACGACCCGATAGGAGAACGACATCGCCGACCATACAAAGCCTCAAATGGTGCCATCTCAATGCTGGACTGATAACTATTATTGTAAGAAAACTCGGCCAAAGGAAAGAACTGGTCCCACTGACCTCCGAAGTCAATCACATGCCCTGAGCATGTCCTCCAATATCTGAACCGTACACTCCGACTGACTATCAGTCTGAGGGTGAAATGTTGTACTGAGATCTATCTGGGTACCCATCTTACTATGCAAGTCTCTCTAGAAGTGCGAGGTGAACTGAGGACCTCGATCTGATACAATGGACACCGGCACACTGTGCAACCTGACTATCTCTCGAATGTAGATCTGTGCCAACCTCTCAGAAGTATATGTAGTAGCCACTAGAATGAAATGCACCGATTTGGTCAACCTATCCACAATGACCTAAACCGAGTCAACCTTATGCAAATTTCGAGGTAACCCAACCACGAAGTCCATAGTGATGCGCTCCCACTTCCACTCAGGAATAGGCATCTGCTGAAGAAGGCCTCCTGGCCTCTGGTGCTCATACTTAACCTGGTGGAAATTAAGACACCTAGCCACATACTCCACAATGTCCTTCTTCATCCGCCTCCACCAGTAATGATACATCTTCGTAGCACCAGGATGAACATAGTACCGTGAACTGTGCGCTTCCTCTAGAATCCTCTCTCTCAGGCCATAAACGTTAGGAACACATAAACGGCCCTGAAGTCTTAGAACGCCATCCTCGCCAATGGTAACCTCCTTGGAACCACCCTGAACCACTGTCTCCAGAAGCTCTGCCAAGCACGGATCATCAAACTGTCGAGCCTTAATTTCACCCAATAACAAAGACTGAGCAACCACATGTGCTAGAACTCGACGAGGCTCTGAAAGGTCTAATCTCACCAGGCGATTAGCCAAGGACTGAACGTCCAAGGCTAGAGGTCTCTCCTCTGCTGAAATATAAGCCAAGCTACCCATACTCTCCGCCTTCCCGCTCAAAACATCTGCTACCACATTCGCCTTTCCCATGTGATAAAGAATGGTGATGTCATAATCCTTCAGAAACTCAAGCCACTTGCGCTGCCTCAAATTAAGATCCCTCTATTTGAACAAGTGCTGTAGGCTGTAGTGATCCGTATAAACCTCACAGGACACCCCATACAAATAGTGCCTCCAAATCTTAAGAGCATGAACACTCGCCGCCAACTCCAAATCGTGCACAGGATAATTCTTCTCATGAAAACTTCAGCTGGCCCGAAGAATAAGCAATAACTCACCCTTCCTGCATCAACACATACCCCAAGCCAACACATGAAGCGTCGCAATATACTATATACATCCCAGAATCGGAAGGCAATACTAGGACTGGTGCTGAGGTCAATGCTGTCTTGAGCTTCTGAAAGATCGCCTCACACTCGTTGGACCATCAGAACGGGGTATTCTTCTGAGTCAATCTAGTCAGTGGAGTCGCAACGGATGAAAAGTACTCCACAAACCGCCGGTAGTAGTCTTCTAGACCCAAGAAACTCCTGTTCTCTGTAGCTGAAGTAGGACGTGGCCAACTCTGAACTGCCTCAATCTTCTTAGGATCAACCTCGATACCCTCTCCGAATACCACATGTCGCAAGAACTCCACGGAATCCAACCAAAACTCACACTTGGAGAACTTAGCATATAACTTCTATTCCCGCAAAGTCTGGAGCACCACTCTCAAATGCTGCTCGTGCTCTCCCAGGCTACGTGAGTAAATCAAAATGTCATCAATGAAGACAATGACAAAAGAATCAATGTACGACCTGAACACCCTGTTCATCAAGTCCATAAATGCTGCTGGGGCATTAGTCAAGCCAAAGGACATCACCAGGAACTCATAATGGTCATAGCTCGTACGAAAAGCAGTCTTCGGAACATATGAGGCCCGAATCCTCAAATGATGATATCCCGATCTCAAATCAATCTTAGAAAACACCCGGGCACCATGCAACTGGTCAAACAAATCATCGATGCGCGGAAAGGGATACTTGTTCTTAATGGTGACCTTGTTCAACTGGCGGTAGTCAATACACATACGCATAGTCCCATCTTTCTTCTTCACAAATAAAACTGGGGCACCCCACGGTGATACACTTGGCCTGATAAAACCCTTAGCTAATAACTCCTCAAGCTTCTCCTTCAACTCTTTTAACTCTTTCGGAGCCATACTGTATGGAGGAATAGATATAGGCTGGGTGCCTGGAGCTAAATCAATGCAGAAATCAATATCACAATCCGGAGGCATGCCTGGAAGGTCTGAACGAAATACATCAGCAAACTCTCGAACCACTGGCACTGAATCAATCGTCGGAGACTCGGCGGTGGTGTCCCGCACATATGCAAGTTGGGCCAGACAACCCTTCTCGACCATATGTCGAGCCTTCAGGAATGAAACAAGGCTATTTGCACTAACTGAGGAACCTCTCCACTCTAGCCTAGGCGACTCGGGCATGGCTAAGGTAACTGTCTTGGCATGGAAATCTAGCACGACATGATAAGGAGATAACCAATCCATGCCTAAAATAACCTCAAAATAAACCATGTCGAGTAATAGAAGGTCCTCTCTGGTCTCAAACCTACAAAATGAAATCATACAGGACCGAAAAAATCCGGTCTATAACCACAGAATCGCCCATGGGAGTGGACACATAAATAGGAGTACCCAAGGACTCGCGAGGAACATCCAGGAAACAAGCAAATAAGGCTGACACAGATGAGTAGGTGGATCCTGGATCAAATAACACTGATGCATCTCTACCACCTACTGAAATAGTACATGTGATCACGGCATCTGAGGCCACTGCATCTGATCGGGTCGGACTGGCAAAGAATCTAGCTGGAGCACCGGATGACTGATCTCCGCTGCAATGAATAGGGGTTGGTAGAGCTCCCCCTGCCTGGCCTCCACCTATGGGACGACCTCTACCAGTCTGCCCTCTACCTCTGGGTGGACGAACCGCCGGTGCTGAAAATGTAGGCTGATAGCTCTGCTGAACGGCCTTAACCCAAATCCTGGGACAAGTCCTCCTCATATGTCCTGGATCCCCACACTCATAACATCTAGCTGGTGGCATGGCCTGCTGCCCTGAAGTAGGACCCTGGATAGCTAGGGGGCGGTGAGAACCCTTCGGCATGGCACTGAAATAAGGACTAGAAGACCCCTGATGACCGGAATACCCGCCTGAGGAACCTTGAATGGCTGGTGGACGGTAGGAACTCTCTAGCATGGCGCTGAAATAGGGCCTCACTAGAGCACCACGAGAAGGTGGTGGAGGAGCTGAATATGGAGGCGTGCTAGGCTGCCCTCTACCGAACTGACCTCTACCCCTGGTTGGGGCACCTTTGAAATCTCCTGAAAATATAGCTCTCTTATCCTGCTGACCCTGCTCTCTGCCCCTCGAACGATAACCCTCAATCCGGCGAGCTATCTCGACCACAAGCTGATAGGGAGTCCCCATCTCCACCTCTCGGGCCATGTTGGACCTAATACCTGAGTGCAGCCCAGCTACAAATCTCCGCACTCTCTCAACATCAGTAGGAAGTATCATAAGGGCATGACGAGACAACTCAAAAAACCTGGCCTCATAGTCCGTCACTGACATCTGTCCCTACTCCAGCTGCTCAAACTGATATCGCAGCTCTTCCCTCTCGGAGGGTAGAATATACCTGTCCAGGAACAGCTGAGTGAACTGCTCCCAAGTGATGGAAGGGGAACCATCCATTCTACCCAGAATATAGTACTGCCACCATCTGCGGGCCCTGCCCTCAAGCTGAAAAGTAATGAAGTCCACTTCATGGGACTCCAATATCCTCATGTTATGCAGTCTGTCCCTGCACCTATCAATGAAGTCCTGGGTATCTTAGCCCTTCTCACCTCCGAAGATAGGAGGGTACAATCGGGTCCATCTATCCAGTAACTTCTGCGGATCGCCGTCCATAGCTGGTCTGAGCTCAGCTGCTGCTGCTACTGGCTGGGCTCTACCCACGGGCAGTGTACCCGGGGTCTGATACATTACTGCTGCATGGCCTGCGGCCTAGGCAGTAAGGGTCTAGGCTCCCCCTCCTGCCTGAGATGTGGCAGGATCCTCTGGAAATAACCAGCCTACGTCATAGTGTCCATAAATCTCATCATACGGCCCCTGACCTCCTAGAAGCCTGGCGCTGTCATAAAGTCTACTAGGACAGGATCTGCTGGGGGCACCTCGCCCTGATCCTCTGTGATAGGATCCTCTACCGGATCCGCTGGGTGTGCTACTGGAACAGCTCTGGACGCCCTCGTCCCCTACCTCGGTCGGTGCCCTCCCCTGGCCTCTGCCACGTCCTCGGACGGCGGGGGTAGCGGCATCTCCCGGGTCTGGAATGTCAGCCGCACGAGTCCTCACCATCTGTGAGAGAATGGAAGAATAAGATTTACTAAACCATCAACTGCACGATAGAACATGAATAAAGAGAGGTTTCGTAACACCCTATAGCCTCCCGAAGATAAATACAGACGTCTCTGTATCGATCCGCAAGACTCTATTAGGTTTGCCCGTGACTTGTGAGACCTACGTGAACCTAGAGCTCTGATACCATGTTGTCACGACCTAAATCTAGTTTAGGTTGCGATGGCGCCCAACTTCGATATTAGGCAAGCCAACTTTAATTTACTAGTGATCCCTTTTTAAATCATAAGATGATTCACCAAACTTAAGAGGTTTTCCTTTCAAAAACATAAATTTGATATAAATTAGTGACTTAAACGACCAAAGTGAGCAATAAATATAGTAATCACCACCGTCATTACAACCCAAAAGAATAGAATATCCACTACGTGGGCATGCCAGGTATTGGCGTCATAGGTCTACGGGCATCTAATAGAAACTAGTATCCAAAAGAATGTACAAGTTTGCCCTATTGTCTGAAGAAATAATACAGACATAATAAAAGAAAAGAGGAACTCCGAGGTGCTGCCTGAGATAAGAATCAAGGAAAGCAGCTCACCGAGAAATCCACGCTCACTATACGTCAGGGACGAGCGCCGGATGAATACTCAGATGCACCTGCCTCAGATCCTGTACAATTAAGTACAGAAGCGTAGCATGAGTACATCAACAAATATGTACCCAGTGAATATCCCGCCTAATCTCGAAGAAGTAGTGATGAGAGGTAGACGTGATACTTACTAGGGTCAACATTTTTAAATAACATAATTTAATAGGAACTAGGCAGGCATAACAGTCGTAGTAATCACAAAGATATAAAATATCAGGTATAGTGGTAATTACCTTTGCATGAAAAATTTCGCTAGCATATAATGTACTAAATTCCTTTTTTTTTTTTCACATAATAGCCAGAAGCGTACGGCCGAAGCGTCGCAAAAATAAATGTGCACTGCCGAGGGTCGAACGGCTCGAACCATAGATGCATCTATTACCCCGCTCGCGAATCAAACATGCGACGTGATTGACATAATAGTAGGACTATTCCGCACGAATCATACGTGTGGCGCGGGTGCCGCATACATACGTAAAATTATCAATATTAAGGAGTTAACAGAGATTATACTTTAAGGCAAGAACTTAAGCAATATAATATGGAACACAACTTCCTAATATTCTCATGCCAATTCAAGGATAATAAGCAACTCAAAATGTGTTTAGGAACACATGTAAGGCACATATAAGTATGCTCGTGAGTCCTAGAACTATCCAACATAATACAGTAGTAGCTACGCATGGACTCTCGTCACTTCGTGCGGGCGTAGCCCCCGAAAATAAGGACATGCAATTATTTATAATGACCTATGGGGACAATTTACTCTTACAAGGTTAGAAAGGAGACTTACCTTGTGTCGAACCTCATCTCCGGGTCAAGAACGTGCCCGAAACTCCAAACTCGTCAACCAAGGACTCGAAACTAGCCAAATGTTACATAAATACATCAATTCATGCTCAAAAGTATGTAATTTCCCTATTTAGCTAACCAATTTAGCCTATTTTGCAGTATCTCAAAATACACCCCTGGACCCACGTACTCGGATTCTGGAAATTTTCGAAGGAAACACTTACCCGTAACCTAAGGATCATTAATATATAGTTTTTGTATGATTCCATGGAAAATTTCTTAGTAATTTTCCCAATTTTCATAAAACCTAGGGTTTCACTCTAACCCATAATTTTTCACTAATTAGGAGGTTAATCTACCTAGGATTTCATGTATTAAACTAATATTAGAGTAGAAATCACTTACCTTTCAGTAGCTAGGTGGATTGACCCTTTCCCAAGCTCCCTAAGTCAACAATGGTGGAAGAAAAAAATGGATAAAATGAACCTTTCCCGTGTTTAAAAGAACACACTGCCTTCAGTAGTTCCGCACCTGCGGCTCAAGGACCGCACCTGCGAGCAATAGCTCGCACATGCGGGAAATGGGACAAGGGCCTGGGCTCGCACCTGCGGGCAGGAGTCTGCACCTGCGGGGTAAGGCCCGCACCTGCGAGAACTGGGTAGCCCCCCTGGGGTCGCACCTGTGAGGCTAGGACCGCAGGAGCGGTCTCGCACCTGCGACTGGGAAACCGCACCTGCGGTCACACCAGATCAGGTGCGAGACCGCTCCTGCGGTCCTAGCCTCACAGGTGCGACCCCAGGGGGGCTAGGACCGCAGGAGCGGTCTCGCACCTGCGACTGGGAAACCGCACCTGCGGTCACACCAGATCAGGTGCACCAGCAACTGCTTCAGTTGGTTTTTTGCCTCGTTTGGTTTTCGAGAGGCACTTGGGCCCACCCAAGCCCCCGTCCAAATATACCAACAAGTCCCAAATCATAATACGAACTTGCTCGAGCTTTCAGAACACCCGCAACAACGCTAAAACTCAAAATCACACCTCGAAACCCCTAGAACCAAACTTAGGGACTTTAAGTTTCTAGAATTCGCTAACAATGCGCCGAACCGACCTATCCTACTCGGAATGACACCAAATTTTGCAGGCAAGTCATAAATGACATAACAGAACTATTCCCAATCTCAGAATTCCATTCGGACCTCGATAACACCAAAACATGTTCCAAACCAAATTTCAAACTTAAGGAAACTCTAATTTCGATATTGGGCGCCGAAATGCCCCCGGGTCATCCAAAACCCACACCCAAGTCCAAAATCAACATACGATGCTACCGGAACCGTCGAAACTCGATTCCGATGTCGTTTACTCAAAATGTTGACTAAAGTCAAACTTGGCCTTTAAGGCCAACCTTAGGGAACCAAATGTTCCTATACCACTCTAAACGCTTCCGAATCCCGAACCACCCGTCCCCCCAAGTCATAAATCATAATAAGCTGCTACGAGAAGTCTCATTTAGGGGAACAGGGTCCTGATACGCAAAACGACCGGTCGGGTCGTTACAATCTACGAATATAGAATTGAACTCGAAATTAGGAATCTTAGATTTCATATAGGATTGAGTATAGCAAGTTCTTGAACTTAGGCATCGGGAACAGATTCGCGGTTAGGATAGACATATACCTAATTTCCTTGCTTGGTTGATTCATGGGAATTATTAATGCATTCTTGTTAGTTCTAATTCCATAGACATAAGAGTTAGGTTAGCTTGAATACGCGAGTAAGAACTCGACAGATTCTTATGAGCAATATTAACTATGCTAACCAATATACTAGATAAATTAATTAGTCAATTCAGTTAAAGAATACAATAGGAATGTTAGATAACCCATAATCCTAGATCATTTTCATCACATTGATAATATAAAAATATGCTCTTCCTCTGTAAATTTCATTAGTTATTTTCTTTTTAGTTTAATAACTTTAGCATCACTACTTGTCATGACTCGAATTTCCCACCGTCTGGACCGTGATGGCGCCTAACATTGAACCTGCTAGGCAAGCCAACGTTAATGTTTATTTACCTTATTAATTTATTTTGACAGATAACAGGTGATGTACAAATCAAAGGAAATAAAAGTGCGAGAGAATACAAAGTCTACAACTAATTAAAAGCCATTACGAAAATCATAATACTAAACCTAGAATTTTGTGTCACAACTTCACGAACTGTCTATGAATACTACATATAAAAGGTCTGAACAAAATAAATACATCTATCTCAAAATAAAGAAGAACAGAGTGGAAATAAAGTAGGAGGAGACGCCAAGGCCTGCGGACGCCTGCAGGAATACCTCAGAATCTCCAAAAGGACTGAAGGGAGCCTCCTCACTCTAAGGTCCGTAGGGTCCTATACCCAGATCTGCACAAAAGTGTAGAGTGTAGCATCAGTACAACCGACCCCATGTACTGAGTAAGTGTCGAGCCTAACCTCGGCGAAGTAGTGACAAGGCTAGGACACGACAACCAACTAAAAATTAGCAGCTAAATCATATACGGAGAAAATAATAACAACAAGAATTAAGCAGCTAAATACAAGGAAAGGGGAACATACTGAGGGGAGGAAATATCAAATAATGGAAATAAGAAGTAAAGCAACAAATTAGATATCAATTTAAACAACAGAAATAACAGCACAAAAACAAGTGCACGACATTACCCTTCGTGCTTTAACTCTCATCCTCACCAAATAAAAAATAGAATGCACGGCATCACCCTTCGTGCTTTTACTCTCATCCTCACCAAATAATAAATAGAATGCACGGCATCACCCTTCGTGCTTTTACTCTCATCCTTACAATAAATCAATAGAAACGACACGACATCACCCTTCGTGCTTTTAATATCATAATATGGCACGACATTACCGTTCGTTCTTTTACTCTTATCCTCACCCAAATAATAAATAGAATGCACGACATCACCCTTCGTGCTTTTACTCTTATCCTCACCAAATAATAAATAGAATGCACGGTATCACCCTTCGTGATTTACACTCATCCTCACCCAAGCAAATCAATAACAAAAGTCCGACAAGGAATTCAACAATCCAAACAACAATAATAAAGCCATAATGTCCCGGCAAAGGAGTCAACTCTTTGCCTTCCTGCTCAAGGCATCTGCTACCACATTTGCCTTCCCAGGATGATAAAGAATGGTGATATCATAATCCTTTAACAACTCAAGCCATCTGCGCTGCCTCAAATTAAGATCCCTCTGCTTGAACAAGTGCTGCAAGCTGCGGTGGTCTGTGTAAACCTCACAGGACACCCCATACAAGTAATGCCTCCAAATCTTAAGAGCATGAACGATCACCGCCAACTCTAAATCGTGCACATGGTAATTCTTCTCATGAGCCTTTATCTTGAACGAAGCATAAGCAATAACTCTCCCTTCCTGCATCAACACACATCCCAAACCAACACATGAAGTGTCGCAATACACTGTATACATCCCAGAACCGGAAGGCAATACTAGAACTGGTGTCGAGGTCAATGCTGTCTTGAGATTCTAAAAGCTCGCCTCACACTCGTTGGACCATCAAAACGGGGAATTATTCTGAGTCAATCTAGTCAATGGAGCTGCAATAGAAGAAAACCTCTCCACAAATCGGCGATAATAGCCTGCTAGGCTCAAAAAGCTCCTGATCTCTGTAGCTGAAGTAGGACGCGGCCAACTCTAAGCTGCCTCAATCTTCTGAAGATCAATCTTGATACCCTTTCCGGATACCACATGCCCCAAGAATGCCACAGAATCCAGCCAGAACTCACACTTGGAGAACTTAGCATATAGCTTCTGTTCTCGCAATGTCTGGAGCACAACCCTCAAATCCTGCTCGTGCTCCCCAGTCTACGTGAGTAGATCAAAATGTCATCAATAAAGACTATGACAAAGAAATCAATATACGGCCTGAACACAATGTTCATCAAGTCCATAAATGTCGCCGGGGCATTAGTCAAGCCAAAGGACATCACCAGGAACTCATAATGGCCATATCTCGTGCGAAAAGCAGTCTTCGGAACATCCGAGTCCCGAATCTTCAGCCGGTGATACTCCGATCTCAAATCAATCTTAGAAAACACCTGAGCACCCTGCACCTGGTCGAACAAATCATCGATATGCAACAATGGATACTTGTTCTTAATGGTGACCTTGTTCAACTAGCGGTAATAAACACACATCCGCATAGACCCATCCTTCTTCTTTAAGAATAGCACTGGAGCACCCCAAGGCAATACACTCGGTCTGATAAACCCCTTAGCTAGCAACTCCTCAAGTTTCTCCTTCAACTCTTTCGGAGCCAAACGGTACGGGGGAATAGAAATAGGTTGATTACCTAGAGCCACATCAATACAGAAATCGATGTCACGATCTGGAGGCATGCTTGGAAGGTCTAAAGGAAATACATAAGAAAACTCTCGAAAAACTGGCACTGAATCAATCGTCGGAGACTCGGCGGTGGTGTCCCGCACGTAAGCAATATACGCCAGACAACCCTTCTCAACCATGTGTCGAGCCTTCAGGAATGAAATAACGTGGCTGGCTGCACTAACTAAGGAACCTCTCCACTCCAGCCTAGGCGACTCGGGCATGGCTAAAGTAACTGTCTTTGGCATGGAAATCTAGCATGACATGATAGAGAGATAGCCAATCCGTACCTAGAATAACCTTAAAATCAACCATGTCGAGCAATAGAAGGTTCGCTCGGGTCTCAAACCTGCAGAATGTAACCATACAGGACTGGTAAACCCGTTCTACCACCACAGAATCACCCACAGGAGTGGACACATATATAAGAGAACCCAAGGACTCACGAGGAACATCCAGAAAATGAGTAAATAAGGCTGAAACATTTGAATAGGTGGATCCTGGATCAAATAACACTGATGCCTCTCTACCACATACTGAAATAATACCTGTAATCACGGCATCTGAGGCCACTACATCTGATCTGGCCAGAATAGCATAGAATCTAGCTGGAGCACCGAAAGACTGAGCCCTGCCATAATGAACAGGAGCTGACGGACCTCCACCTCTAGGAAGACCCCTGCTGACCTGTCCTCCACCTCTAGGTGGCCTGGCGGCTGGTGCTGAACTCATAGGCTGATAACCCTGCTGCACTGCTTTGCCCCGAAACCTTGGACAATGCCTCTTCATATATGACCTGGATCCCCACACTCATAACAACCTACAAGTATCATAGCCTGCTGCCTGAAGAGGAACCCTGAATGGCCGGAGAGCGATGTGTACTCTCTGGCATAACATTGTAGTAGGGATCGGAGGATCTCGGATGACTGGAATAACCACTGGGTGGACTCTGAATGGCTGGAGGGCGGTAGGAATGCTCTGACATGGCGCTAAAATGAGGCCTTAGTGGAACACCTCGGGGAGGCGGTGGGGGTGCTGAATATGAAGGTCTACTAAGCTGACCACTACCAAAATGACCTCTGCCCCTAATTGGGGCACCTCTGAAATCTCCAGAGAATCTATCCCTCTTGTCCTGCTGCCCCTAATCCCTGCTCCTCAACCAATACCCCTTGATCCTGCGGGCAATCTCCACCACGAGTTGATAAGGAGTACCCATCTCTACCTCTCGGGCCATGGTGGCCCTCATACCTGGATTCAACCCAGCCACAAATATCCGCACTCTCTCAGCTAATTAGGTAATATCATGAGTGCATGGCGAGACAACTCTGAAAATTTAGCCTCATAATCTGTCACTAACATCTGTCCCTGCTCCAGCTGCTCAAACTGATACCGCAGCTCTTCCCTCTCAGAGGGTGGAATATATCTATCTAAAAACATCTGAGTGAATTTCTCCCAAGTGACAGGAGGAGAATCTTCTGACCTGTTGAGAATATAAGACATCCACCATCTGCGAGCTCTGCCCTCCAACTGAAAGGTAGTGAAATCCACTCCATGGGACTCTAGTATCCTCATGTTGTGCAGTCTGTCCCTGCACCTGTCAATGAAATCCTAGGCATCCTCGCCTCGCTCACCCTCGAATACTGGAGGATGAAATCGAGTCCATCTATCCAATAACTTCTGCGGATCGCTGTCCGCAGCTAGTCTGGGCTCAGGTGCTGCTGCCACAGGCTGGACCCTACCCACGGGAAATGTACTCGGGGTATGATGTACTGCTGCTGCCTGACCTGTGGCTTGGGCGGTAGGGGTCTCGGCTCCCCTTCCTGCCTGAGTTGTGGCAGGATCCGCTGGGAATAAGCCAGCCTGGTACATAATGTCCATAAACCGCATCATATGGCCCATGACTTCCTGGAAGCCTGGCGTCGTCATGAAGTCCCCTAGAGCAGGATCCGCTGGGGGCACCTCGTCCTGCTCCTCTATGATAGGATCCTCTGGTGGTGGTTCAACTAGAATAGCTCTGGGACACCCTCGTCCCCTACCTTGGGCCGGTGCCCTCCCTCGACCTCTAACACGACCTCGGACAACGGGGGTAGCGGCCCCTCCCGGGTCTGGAATATCGGATGCACGTGTCCTCACCATCTATGAGAGAATAAAAAAATGAGATTTAGTAAACCATCGACTGAACGATAGAATAACAATAAGGAGAGGTTTCCTAACACCCTATAGTCTCCCGAAGATAAGTACAAACGTCTCTATAACGATCCGCAAGACTCTACTAGGTTTGCTCGTGACTTGTGAGACCTATGTGAACCTAGGGCTCTGATACCATGTTGTCACAACCAAAAAATCTTAACTCAGGTCGTGATGGCGCCCAACACCGGGGTCAGGCAAGCCAACACCCAAATAACTAAGGATTTTCACATATTTGATTAAACATCCCAACACGTACCAAGTTTTACAGTTCGAAGAATTAATTGAAAAGATAATTAGGCCATTTAACCAAAAACAGTCATAAGGAGGCGTGAACCAATATATATACAGACCCGTAAACCATAATATCTACCACGTGTGTGCCAGGAACTAGTGTCACAAGTCCTACGGGCATACTAATAGAATATACAAAAGATATAATATAACTGTCCCACTGTCTGGAAGAAATAGACGGGAATAACAAAAGAAACCCCATGGTGTTGCCGAGGATCGTCAGGAGAAGCAGCTCACCGTGAAGTCATGTCCAATCTATACTCAGAATCGAGCTCCGGTCTGATAACCAGATGCACCAGCCTCAGAACCTGTACCATTAAGTACATAAGCGTAGCATGAGTACATAAACAAATATGTACCCAGTGAGTATCCCGCCTAACCTCGAAGAAGTAATCACAAGAGGTTGACTTGACACTCACTAATGTCCAACAAAATAATTTAACAAGATATGATATCAGTAATAGGAATACGAGGATGATAAAAACAGTAAACATTAAAGATAACTGTAATTCAAATAAATACTGGAAGTAAATAAATAATTACTACTTCAATTCCCCCCAAATATCTTATCACTTCAATATTCTTGAAATCATTAACAGTTTAACATGCACACGCGGGATAAGGACAACCGGCCTGCGCCATCATAATAATCATATATGTGCACTGCCGAGAGTCGAACGACCCGAACCATAATTAAATCTTTCAATCTCGCCGTGGCATATGACCTGCTCCTATGAGAGTGGGGGAAATAACACTCCGCTCGCGGAATATAAATTGCGAAGAGGTCACATGCACACATAATATTAACCATAATGTACCTTTCAATCTCGCCGTGGCATACGGCCCGCTCCCATGAGAGTGGGGGAAATAACACTCTACTGGCGGTATGTAAATTGCGAAGCGGTCACATGCACACACAATATTCTTCATAAATTTATTTTTTCTAGTGAAAGATTCCTTTAAATTCTCAAATTCCATGGTCTCAGGGAAACAAAACCGCATGTGACATAAATTCATAAAGCATATAGTTCAATTCAAGGAAAAACACAAGGCATGGTGTAGACCTAACTACCCGGACATAACAATAATAGCCACAACGTACAAACTCTCGTCACTTTATACATACGTAGCCCCACAAACATTAACGCATAGTCATTTATATCACCTAGGGGAAAATTCCCCCGTACAAGGTTAGAAAGGAGACTCACCTCGCGTCGAAGCTACTTCCCGGGTCAAGAATGCACCAGAAACTCCGAACTCGACACCCAAGGACTCGAAACTAGCCAAATGTTATACAAATATATCAATTTATACTCAAAAGTATGGAATTCTCCTATTTACTTAGTTATTTCACCTTACTTTGAAAAATCTTAAAATACACCCCCGGGCCCACATGCTCGGATTTCGGAAATTTTCAAAGGAATCAATTACCCATAACCTAAGGATCATTAATATGTGATTTTTGTATGATTTCATGGCTAATTAACGGGTAATTCCCTAAATTTTCATAAAGCCCTAGGTTACTACTCAAATCCTTGATTCTTCACTAATTAGGTAGTTAATTCAACTAGGAATTCATGCATTAACTAACTTTAGGGTAGAATTCACTCACCATTTAGTAGCTAGGTCGTGGAGCTCTTTCCCAAGCTTTAAAGGTCTCTAATGGAGGAAGAAAATGGGGTGAAATGAAATAATCCCGTGTTTTAAAGAATACACTACCTACTATGGTTCCACACCTGCAGCTGAAGACCGCACTTGCGGTCTCGCACTTGTGAGTAAATGCTCGCACCTGCGGAAATGGGACAAGGGGCCTGGGCTCGCACCTGCGGAACAAAGTCCGCACCTGTAGAAAAGGGCCCGCACCTGTGAGAGGAGGGCAGCCCACTTGGAGGTCTCACCTGCGAGGCTTGGACCGCAGGATCAATCCCGCACCTGCGACTGGGCAACTGCACTTGCAGTCACACCAGAACTGATGCACCACCAATTGCTTCAGCTGATCTTTGGCCTCGTTTGGTGCCCGAGAGGCACCTGGGCCCACCCGAGCCCCCGTCCAAATATACCAACAAGTCCCAAATAATAATACGGACTCGCTCGAGCCTTCAGAACACCCAAAACAACGCTAAAACTCAAAATCACACCTCAAAACCCCTAGAATCAAACTTAGGAACTTTAAGTTTCCTTGAATTCACTAAAAATGCGCCGAACTGACCTATACTACTCGGAATGACCCAAAATTTTACGAGCAAGTCATGAATGATATAAAATAACTATTCCCAGTCTAGAAATTCCATTTGGACCTCAATAACATAAAAACACGTCCCAAACCACAATATGAACTTAAGGAAACTCTTATTTCGATATTGGGCGTTGAAACGCTCCTAGGTCATCCAAAACCTATCCTGAACATACGCCCAAGTCCAAAATCATCATACGAAACTACTGGAACCATCGAAACTCGATTCCGAGGTCGTTTACTAAAAAATGTTGACCGAAGTCAAACTTGGCCTTAAAAGGCCAACCTTAAGGAACCAAGTATTTCGGTATCACTCTAAACACTTCAGAATCTCGTACTACCTGTCCCCACGAGTCATAAATCATAATAAGCTACTACGGGATGTCTCATTTAGGGGAACGGGGTCCTGATACACAAAACGACCGGTCGGGTCGGTACAACTATCATTAAGAACAAGTACCACCAGTTGAGAATTAGAGAAGAAGATATATCTAAAACAACCTTTAGAACTTACTACGGGTACTATGAATTTCTAGTGATGTCCTTCGGGTAGACAAATGCTCCAACTGCATTCATGGACCTCATGAATAGATTTTTCAAGCCATTCCTTTATACCTTTATTATCGTGTTTATAGACGATAGTTTGGTATACTCTAAGAGCAAGGATGAACATGCATAACACCTCAGGATAGCCTTGCAGACCTTGAAGGAAAATGAGCTTTATGCCAAGTTTTTAAAATGTGAGTTCTGGTTGCAGTCAGTGGAATTCTTAGGCTACGTGGTATCTAGTGAAGGCATAAAAGTAGACCCTCAGAAGACGGAAGCAGTCAAGAATTGGCCAATGATGCCAACGCCAACCATAGTCAGGAGTTTCTTGGGATTAGTTGGCTACTATAGAAGGTTTGTAGAGGGATTTTCCTCGTTTTCAGATCCATTAACTAAGTTGACCCAGAAGGCAGTTACGTTCTAGTGGTCAGACGCTTGTGAGAAAAATTTTCAAGAGTTAAAGAAGAGGTTGACCACTACACCTGTGTTAAACCTTACCAACAAGTTCGGGTGGGTTCACAATGTATTGTGATGCCTCTGGAGTTGGTCTTGGGTGTGTTATTGTGAAATATGGAAAAATTATTGCTTATGCTTCCAGGCAGTTAACGAATCATGAGAAAAAATACCCCACACACGACTTGGAGCTTGCAGCAGTGGTGTTTGCATTAAAGATATGGCGACACTACCTATATGGTGAACATTGTGAAGTATTTATAGATAACAAAAGCCTTCGGTACATTTTCCAACAGAAATAGTTAAATTTGAGACAGAGAAGGTGGCTCGAGCTATTGAAGGATTATGGCATCAATATCATTCATCACCCAAGCAAAGCTAATGTGGTAGCAGATGCACTTAGTAGGAATTCAATGGGTGTCCTGGCCCATCTTGCAGTACAAAGGCAAACTTTGAGTCGAGAAATTCAAAATCTAGCAAATGATGGAATTAGATTGGATGAGATCGAAGAAGGAGGTATAACTTCTTATGCCTTAGTGCAATCCACTCTTGTTGCGCATGTTAAGGCTAACCAAGACGAATACCAGTACTTAGTAAAGTTAAAAGGAGGAGTCAGAAACAAAGAAATCACTGCTTTCACTCTAGGAAGTGATGGAGTTTTGAAGTTGAAAGATCGATTATGTGTTCTTGATGTAGATGGGCTTAGGAAGGACATAATGGAAGAACCTCACAGTTCGAGGTACTCTATCCACCCAGGTGCTACCAAAATATATCTGGACTTGAAAGAGTTGTATTGGTGGAAAGGCATGAAGAAGCAAGTAGCAGATCATGTGGCCAAATGTTTGAATTGCCAGCAAGTCAAAGCCGAGCATCAGAGGCCTCTATAGAGATACCACCGTGGAAATGAGAGATGATTATTATAGATTTCGTAGTAGGTCTGCCTCGCACAGACCGTAAGCATGATTCAATTTGGGTTACTGTAGACCGATTGACAAAGTCTTTGCATTTCCTACCAGTAATGACGACAGATTTCACAGAGCAATATGCACAATTATACATCAAAGAAATAGTATGATTGCATGGTACTCCAGTTTGAATCATATCTGATAGAGGCCCTCATTTCACGGCGCATTTTTGGTAGTTATTTCAAAAATGATTAGGCACCAAGGTCAACTTGAGCACCGCTTTCCATCTACAGATTGACGGTCAGGAAGAAAGGACCATTCAGACTCTCGAAGATATGTTGTGAGCATGTGTTATAGATTTTGGAGGTAATTGGGATGATCACTTGACACTTATAGAATTTACTTACAATAATAGCTATCAGTTCAACATTGGTATGGCTCCTTATGAAGCATTGTATGGGCGAAGATGTAGGTTTCCAGTGGGTTGGTTTGAAGCAGCAGAGGTGCCGTTGATCGGTCCAGAGTTTGTTTGTGAGGCCTTAGAGAAAGTTCATCTAATCAGAGAAAGGCTGAAAATGGCTCAGAGTCGTCAGAAGTCCTATTCTGACAAGAGGAATAGTGACTTAGAGTTCATGGTTGGTGACAAGGTATTTTTGAAAGTTTCACCAATGAAATGAGTTATGAGGTTTGGTAGGAAGGGTAAACTTAGTCCTCAATTTATCGGACCTTATGAAATTATAAAAAAAGAAGGGAAACGTGGATTATGAGCTAGCATTACCCATTGAGTTGTCCTCTGTTCATCCTTTATTTCATGTTTCAATGCTTAGAAAATACTTTCATGATGAGTCGCATATAATACCTTCCGAGGCCATAGAAATTAAAGAAGGCTTGACTTATGGAGAGGTACCTATAGAAATTCTCGATAGGCAAGTAACAAAGTTGAGATCAAAAGATATATCATCGGTAAAAGTTTTGTGGAATAATCATGATTCAAAAGAGGCTACGTGGGAGGTCGAGGAAGATATGAGGAAGAAGTATCCTTTTTTATTTGAAGAACAAGGTATGTGAACGTAGGTTTGGCTTGGCATTTATATTTCATTTATGAAATACAAGTTAGTATGTGTTTATGTCCTTGCTAGATTATACTTAGTTGTTGAAGTAATTAGTTTCTATAAGAGTATATTTAGTTATTAAATAATTTAGTACAATGCCAGAGTACATTTAATTCATTAAAATTATTTACTTTTTGTAGAAGTGTTGTGCTTTAGATATTAGTTAGCTATTGTGGTACCTCCCTGCCAGAGTTAAGTAATTAGTTTATGAGATATGTATGGTACTTATGAATGGCATGTCATGGTATATTTGGTTGTTATTGTTGTAGTTGTGGTACTGGTGGCAGGGTATTTTTTTTTGGATAGCCCAATTTACAGGGGAAACTCTGCCAAAAATTTGAAAAATTTAGGAAGTTAGCTAAAATTTTGAGTCCCTTGGGGAAAGTGAGTAGTTCTAAGAAAATTGAAGAAGTTCAAGGACTTTAGGAATGATTGTTAGAAGTTCAAGGACAAAGGCAGCGTTGTGTTTTACAAGGAGCAAGAAACAGAGGCGGCGTTGCTTCTCGACTACTTCGGACCTTCTTTAGGCCATGATTGAGGTAATTCTTTTTATGGGATTATAAGCTATAACCTCATAATACAGTAGAAGCTAACACCTTAATGGGGTGAATTCATAGGAATATTTTACAACCTCAAGAACACCCATCAAGTAGGAGTTAGGTTTTTGGTGTTACAAGATAAATTCTTCACTTTTATTGGATTGCTATAACAAGTTAAGATTGTTATAGATAGTAAAGAATTCTTAGAAAAAGACCTCACCCCAAAACGTAGATATTTAGAAGTTGAACCTAAAGTTCTTAGACTTGAGAAAAGATTGATAATTTGGGAAAGCTGGATACTTATTGTGATTTATTGTTGTAGTATTTGATCGCTAAGCTGATTACAAGAATTGGAAATTTTTTTGTTGATTGAAAGGAGAAATTGAGGTGAGTGGATATAACCCTTTACTAAAGTGGTTCTACTCACAAATACACGCCCACAACATGTTTGATAAAATGTTTTAAAGAGTCAACATGTGCTTAATTGGACATGCGAATACATGTTGACTAAGTATATTCTAGTTAAAGCTTATATATTTTTCTCGGGAAATATAATCATCTAATTTTCATATTTTTATGCTTTATTACGTGATCTTACATGTTAAAGTTTCAAGAGTTAGATAGAACTTTTAAAGATAATTTGAGTAATTTTATTACATGCTTATTCTATGTATACACTCAAGAATATTATTATGAATAATGATAGATCACTTCCAAACAAGATTTAGATTTGAAAAGTCACAAGAAAAAGTTTTAGAAAGAATTTTTTTTGGGGAGTATCCTCTATTCTGAGAAGAGGTCATCGTCCAGGCCGAGGGTCATGACCAAGGCTTTGAATTCATGAAATCACTTGTGCCAAAGTAGAATGCACACGAGCCGAGGGTCTCGTTGCTAAGAATTTACTTAGTCAGGATAAGGTATGATACATGAGCGCTGAGAACCATGAAGCGAGTGGCACCTCGTGGATTGGGCCTATTCGATCAGATTGGGATCGAACCCATGCAGATCACACGGTGACTAAGACAGAAATAAGTCAGGATAGTTGAAACTCCCGAAGTATGAAGTGAAGTATCTTTTTTAGAAAGAAAAATAAAATAATTTCTTTTAGAATATTCATAAAATGTTGTTATGCAATTATTTTAGAATTGTTCTTATAAGCTTTATGTTTTCCATGCATTTAGAACCTTTGTTTGTAATGTATATTTTGTAAAAGTTCCATCCCTGTCGTTGAGACTCACTAATGGATAGTACTAACGTTCTCTTTTGGGAACCTACGTTGGTCTGTGGTACAACGTAGGAACCGGTTTTGTAGGCGAGCAAGCTAAAGGTTAGGACTTCCCTCTCTTCCAGTACTATTGATGAGCTCCGCTTTTGTTCGTGGAGTATTCCTTTGATTCATCTTTATTTAGTTATTTCTTTGTTTATTTGGAGAACTACCGAGGAAAGGACGGTACGTGGCAAGCGACGCCTGTATATTTTCCTGCTGCATGAAAGATTTCAACTATCTAAATTTCCCCACTATGCTCCGCATGGAGCGTCACCCCATGCGCCGCGCTTGTGCAATTTTTACAGAGTATTGTTCTATTTCGCACAGGAGAAGGTGTTTTTGTTTGGGCCCAACCCTACTTGGTATAAATATATGGGAAAACATTATTATATGGACTTTTGACACATGTAATACCTAAGGAGGCTAAGGAAAAGTAGGATAAGAAAAAGCATAAGGAATTCATCATTCAATCCTCACTCAAGACACAAGTTTGGATCGTTTTAGATTTTTCTTTACTTTAAACATATTTGTGATGAATTACTCCATATCTATGGAGTAGTTCTCTTTAAGGATTGATGGATTTGGTGTATCGATATTTGTTTGTGGATATTAACTCTAGTTTTTATGTATTGAATAGTTTTGGGTGTCTTAATTGTTGTATTTATATTCAAATGTTCATGTAATCGAGAGAGACATAATTTGTAATGTTTTTGCAGTATCTTGTTGGTTGAGTTCATTAATTCATCTTAGTAATCGAAAGAGGCTAGTTGAATCATTGATTAAACCTAGTTAGGAGGATAATTGAAAGAGGTTCTCCTAAAGACCAATCCACTACGAATTCTTGCATATCTTCATCTAGCTTAAATTAGTTCATATTGTAAGGTTGAGACTTAATCGAGAGAGGAGTTTCTACTAAACGTTTGAACTAATAATTGAGTGAATTCGAGAGACTCACTTGAACATCAAGAGTGAATTAACTAGAGTTAAATCCCATACAATTATATTGAAACTATCCAATCAACCCCTATCTTCTCCCATTGATTCTTACTTGCTTACTTTTGTTCAATTTTCGCTAGTCAATTAGCTCTAAATTTTAAGTTAATTTTAGTTTTAATTCACATAACTCTCTAACTTTCAATCATCTTGGATAGAAATCTGTTTACAAACTACAATAATACTGTTTAACTCTAAATTCTTGTGGATACGATATTATATTATACTATATTCGACTAGCAAGTATATTTAAGTGTGTGTTTTGTGCTCGTCACCATGGTTCCCCTTCTCTTGATTCACCCTT
Organism: Nicotiana knightiana; assembly: GCA_005239525.1. Lineage (NCBI taxonomy): Eukaryota > Viridiplantae > Streptophyta > Magnoliopsida > Solanales > Solanaceae > Nicotiana > Nicotiana knightiana. Next base: position 34,859 of record ML423529.1, read on the forward strand.
TTGTTTTGTCCTTGTCACTATGGTTCTCTTTCTCTTTATTCACCCTTTTCTTTTGATATATATATTTCTTTCCTTTTTTAGGGTTTGCCATTCGTGGCATCAACTGTCACGACCCAAAATCCATAAGGTCGTGATGGCGTCGGACATAATTGTCGGGCAAGCCAATCATTAATTAATCGAAATAATTTTCGGTTTAAAACATTTATGAAAAACATTTCCTTGCACTTAATTACATTTTAACCAAATAGAAATCTATTAAGTAAAATAGTAGTTTAAGTATTACACTTTAACAAATATACCCCGACACATATCCCAGAACCCGGTGTCACAAGTACATGAACAATCTCTAAGAACTTATACAATCATTACAAAGCCTGTCCGAAATACAACTGGACAAGGAATTTGAATAATGAAATAAATACAGTATGAAGGAGACTCAGTCAGCTGCGGATCGCCTCCGGATGATGTAGCTCGCCTAAGTCTCTGAATCCTCCACATTTCTATGAAAGTACCTGTGCAATAAAATGCACAGCAAGTGTAGCATGAGTACAAAAACAACGTGTACTCAGTAAGTCGCCCGACTAATCTCAGAAAGGTAATGACGAGAGGTCAAATTAGACACGTACTAAAGGTCAATTTAGAATATTTAAGTGTGACACTAAGCATGATTATCATAGGCAATTTATTAAAATCAGGAATAAATATTTTCAAATCCGTTCACGTTTAACACTTTATATCTTCATCATATTAATAATAATTAATCAACATGGGTGATTTAATCAAATAACAATTAATCGAAGGGAAGGAACAACTTCTTCCAAAATCTTTTTAATAACTTTAAATCTCTGTCATTTCAATTGACAACTTAATATTTCAGGCCAGCAATCAGGCAAAATCATAGCAACTACGCAACAAATATCATGCGCAAGCAATGCCGAGGGTAGAACGGCGCATACCAACAATAATAAATTGTGCACTGCCGAAGGGTCGAGCGGCTCGAACAATAGATGCATCTATTTTCCCCTGCTCGCGAATCGATCATGCGACACGGTCAACATAAAAATAATAAGGCTATCCTGCTTGCGAATCATATCTGCGACTCAGGTGCTCATATGTACACATATTCACATAATAAATCCGCATTTTTTAATCAAGAAATCAGTTACTCAGGAGAGTGGTAAAATTCTTCTTAAAGGAACATGAAACATAGCTTTTAAATCTTGTTTTGAAACTCACTTGCCAAGTTCAAAATATTCAATAATATAACCCTACTAGGTGTACAATTATCCACAGAGGAATCAATTCTCTTTTTAGATGATTAATATAATAAACTCTAGTCTTCTTCAGATATTCAGTTACGATTTCGATTATATTAGTAGTTTAATATTACATGCAGGATTACAGGTACACACATAAGGCATGCTAGTGGGTCCTAGGCTACCAGGACATGGCATGATAGTATCAACGCACAGACTCCCGTCACCTCGTGCGTATGTAGCCCCCGACGATAATAGTATGTACTGAATTAATTCACCTAGAGGGACGATTCCCCCTCAAAATTTAGAAAGGAGACTTACCTCGCTCCGAAATTCCAATACCGGCTTCCAAGCCCTTTCGATGACTCCAACGGACGCATAACGCTCCGAAACTACCACATAACGGCAAAACAATGAAAAGTCATCCTAATACTCACAACAAGTACAAATTATATACTTTCCCAACCCCGCACAGTGAAATGACCAAAATGCCCTCGGGCCCACATGCCCGGAAATCCAAAATTCTTGAAGATACATTCTACCCATAGCCTTACTAACTCAAATATACAATTTACTCAAATATTCATGCTCAATTTGTGGTTGAAAATCCAACTTTCTATTTTCGAGGTTTCTTCAATATTTTCCCAAATTCCAACCAATTTCCATGCCTAATCCATGCATATAATCTTGTATTTATCTTACAAACGGGAGGAATTTACTTACCTTGATGCCTGACGAAAATCCCCCCTGAAATGCTCTCAAAAATCGCCCATGCCAAATGAAAAATGGGTGAGAAATGACAAAAACCCGTCTTTAAAACATTCTGCCCATGCCTCCTTTCGCACCTGCGGTCAAATAGCTGATCTTGCGGCTCCGCACCTGCGGAAATTCCATTGTAGGTGCGGCTCTGACTCAACCCAGCATCTCTCGCTTATGCAGTCCCTTCTCCACACCTACGCTTTTGCAGGTGTGACCCATCTTCCGCACCTGCGGCCTCCTCAGCTCCAGCCCAAAACTCGCACCTGCGGCACCCTTAGCCGCACCCGCGGCTCTGCACCTGCGGTCAAAGCCTCGCAGGTGCAGTTACACCAGATGACAGCAACCTTCAGCCTTCTTCAACTTTAAACATTGATCTGTTAACCACCCGGAATCCACCCGAGGCCCCCGGGACCCCGTCAAGTTATACCAACCTATTCCAAAACATAATGCGAACTTCCTCGAGGCCTCAAATCACATCAAACAACATCGAAATCACGAATCGCACCCAAATCCCAACTTTATGAACTTAGAAATTTCCAACTTCAACATTTGATGCCGAAACCTATCAACTCACGTCCGATTGACCTCAAATTTTGCGCGCAAGTCATATTCAACATTACGGACCTGCTCCAACTTCCGGAATCGCATTCCGACCTTGATATCAAAACTTCCACCTCCTGTCGGATTTCTCAAAAACCTTCAAATTTCTACCTTTATCCAAATTACTTCAAAATGACCTACGGACATCCAAATTCACTTTCGATCGCGCTCCCGACTCCAGAATCACCATACGAAGCTATTCCTAGACTCAGAATCCCAAACGGACATCCACAACACCGAAATGCACTTCAAGCCTAAATTTATGAAATTCTTCTAAAATGCTAACTTCCACAATATTCGCCGAAATGCTCCCGGGTTATCCAAAACCCGATCCGGACATACGCTTAAATTCGAAATCATCATACGAACCTATATGAACCTTCAAATCTTGATTCGGAGGTCGTTCACTCAAAATTCCAATCTTAGTTGATTTCTCCAACTTAAGGCTTCTGAAATGAGAATTTGCTTTCCAAATTTTTTCTAAATTTCCTGAAATTCAATTCTGACCACGCCCACGGGTCATAATACCTGAAACGAAGCTGTTCACGACCTCAAACCGCTGAACGACGCGCTAGAGCCAAAAATGACCGGCCGGGTCGTTACATTCTCCCCCACTTAAACCGACGTTCATCCTCAAACGTGCTAAGAACTGCTCTGGAGTTATCTGAAATCACTGTTTAGAACATGACTGCATACCTTTGCTGAAATAGCTCCATGCACAACAAGATTCATCATCTAAGCACAATGATGTTCCCTGAACCTTAATAGCCAAAATTAGACGAATCTAATGCTCCCAATGCACCTCACGATATATATATACATACATCCTGCTATAATGCTGACGATACCACCACAACGGAGGAAATGTGCAAAAATTCATACTCAATTGCAGAGCTAACAAATCCTTGAATACCTCATGTTGACTAGAATCTTCACTTCATTATGAACCTGAATAATGGTATTTGTTCTTTAATATACACTTCACATAACCTCATCGCACTGATCCCTGATCCGATAGTCCCGTCACACCCAGTATGAACTGCTCGGACAACCGATCACCCCAAACATGGCCAACAGCCTCACATGATACCACATCGCGCCAATAGACCATAACACGAATATGATAATAAGAAATGACTCAGGAAGGAGCTATTCAACTCAGGCAACTAATATGAATTCTTATAAGAAAATAGGAACTAGAACACAAGAAAATAAATATAGAACCTTACTCATCATCACATTGTTGCGGCATGCAACCTTATCGGAATAACATACCCATGGTGACGTGCCACCCGATCCACACATAAAATTTACATAAGAAGATATATATTTGCGAAGCTTATTTGATCACTATTATGAATTACTGAATCGATCACAAGCACGCTAAGTGCATAATACCATCCTGGAGAGACTTATAAAGCCATACGCTACATAACTCAAGTACAACTGAGGTGCGATATATATATACACTCTGGATCTCGAGAGCTATCCTGCTCACATAACAACCTCACTACGCGGGACCTCAACACATAGGAAATTATCAAGCCGTTTCACAACTAACACGACACAATCATAATAACACATGAATTTGACGAAGACGGAACAACATACGTTGTTCTAATACCTTTCCATGAAAAAGGGCTCTACTGGATTGAACATGCCTGGCTCATACGGAGCCCATAATCATATTTAAATCCATCCACAAACATCGAGTCACCTTGCTCGCACCAAACTAAGCTGATAGTTTTCACTTGGGTCCATATTAACTACTTTGTCTCATAATATGCAAGAACAACCATCATAGCCGGGACAAACACCCCACGATTCACAACCAAATGAACTGAACGCCTCGCAGGCAAAACTTCTCAAACAAACAACATTGCACTTCTTTATACTCAGTCCAAATCTTGAATCCATCAAGTGACTACATGTCACACTTTATACAATCTTTTCGCGGTCATGCTTCCACGACCTTCCACACAAGGCAACAAGTATGCACATCCACCACTGACCATACTACGGTGTAAGACAAATCAAGAACCCATAACCAAGGTACAAAGCCTCTTTCACCGAATATCCATCTCAGGTGAAACTGAAGGTAACACCCGCTTACTCTGAACTTTCAAATCACTTCTTCTTCCTCATCTGAGCTCATGACATCCTTGTCAACACTGAATCGTAAACCTGGATTCTCACTCCCAGTCACATACTGTCTACCGCAGCGAACATGCCAATAGGAGGTAGCGCAAGAACTCCATCATAACTTCTGAACCACCAATAGGGCGAACACTTCATCATATAGAAATATTTACTTAACTCAATTCAAGAGTACCATCTCAACACACGAGTGAATCCCCACAATCACCCAACATGCAAATCCTTAAGTAGTAGTCTATACCACTATAACCCTTTGGGATCCGCCTGTGCCTGACATGCCATAGCACTCAAATGCTCCCTCAGGAAATCCGTTACGGTGGCCGACAAGCCTCGCACACACCGGAAAAAACCACATGCATAACTTAATCACATCAAAGGAACCTACCAGTGCCGCAAATGTGCAATTTCAACCATGACTAATCAATCTATTTCCTTTTAATCATCTTCAATTGCCTCAGGAATAATAGCAACTTCCTTCAACCCATAGCAAACTCAACCCTCACTCATCCCGAGTGGCCTTGATTCACGAGACTATGCCGCCTAAATCCCGCAACCCATCTCATACCCTTCTGATAATCTTTCTATAATCCGGAGTTTGTTTCTCTCTTTCCTCCAATAGTATCTTGCATGCTGAAACATATCATAGAATATTCCAACCATCTTCCTTCTTCTCAGAAATTACTCAGCAAAAGCTCGATTCTCGATCATACTGCTGCCTGAAACTCTTAAACGCCGCATTCTTAACTTTTGAACTCACTAGGACCGCTATTGGGAGTCACCCACTCTGGCTGGCACCGAATACACTAAACTCCAAGGCTCTTCTAGCACACGAACATCCCTTTCAAGGAAACACGCGACCGAGTCACTACCCTGACAAATCACCTATGCCTTAAGCAAAATTTTGAATCTTCCAAAGCCTAACCCTAATCCGACAGGTCCAACCTTTCACAAATTCCTTCAATTCCATGCACAATCGCCATTTTACTCCTTTCCCCTAGCTAAAATAACTTTCCAACACGCCGACAATCCGCGAACCTATGAGAAGACAACCCTACATCCCAACTGCAGATGGTGGGACTCCCCCACTTAGCCCGAAGCTACTCCTTGCACCACTCTAGACCCTGCTGAGATCCTTTCTCCTTTGATAACACGATCTTGCTCGACCAATCCGTGCAATCCCTCCAAATTCTCTTTCCAGCACTCCCTAGATACTCAAACTCTCTAGCATCATTCACACATTCCGCCTCCTACCGAATAGCCACTAGAACCCCTCACCGAGACCTGCCAACCCCGCCATCGCTAACCTATTCACAGAAGATAACCCACCCGTGGAAATCACCCGCGGATACCTTCCAACGACGCTGGAATGCACGCTCTCTGCGACTTCAATAGCGCATCCTACGCCCTGCTTCATTTACCAACTTACTAATCCTTCCGCTCCTCATGGAGATCCATTAAATGCACGACAATATCTTCAAATTCCAAGCTAGGCTGCCGCTCCCCCACTTTTCGATTGCTCGACTTTCGCTTCTTACACATGGCCTCCTAGAATTGGAACCACCGCCTAGCCTCACTCCATGACCATTCTCTGTAGCTCTTAACCCAGTAGATCACCACGACTTCAAATTCTCCGAAGATCATCTTTCTTTAGCTGCCTTCATTATCAACACTTGTCCGGTACTGAATAACCACATCTCGCGGTCTCTGCGCCCCTCATTCTTCAATACTCCTCCTAGATTCTGACCCCACGCAACCGAAGAAACCATAACACCGACAAACTTAACACATTCCATTTGATCAATGACGACGACTTCACGTCACAGGTGCATATCCCACCTCACTTGAAGACACCAAGTCTTACTACTTATCAACCCCAACCGGACCATTTATAATCCAAATGCCTCCCCTCTGCCGGAACTAAAATACCGAAAACTCGAAATCACACTCTAAGAAGACCTCCCTTCAAACCATTCATCATACTCAACATACGGACAAACATTCTATCATCATATTGATATCACACGATAACCAATCGCAAGCATCATCACTACCTGAGCATAGCCTTAAGGCTCCCAGAAACACAACTACTGAGCTGAAACAACATATTACCCTTTTGCAGGGCCATAATAACAGCCACGACCAATTACACATGGAAGTATCTCGAATTACATTCGTAGCACCATTTCAATTCCTCGAATTCCTGATTCATAGCAAGTGCTTCGCAACGCGTAAGATTGAGTGGGAATGAACATATGCATAAGCCTCAAAGGAATCAACTCGCACGATGAGGAATCAAGAAGGGAAGTACTCCTAACAGCCCTGTAGCCTCTCGAAGATAAGTAGAGACGTCTTCGTACCAATCCAAAAGACTCTACTAGACTTGCTCATGACTCGTGAGACCTACGGGAACCTAGCGTTCTGATACCATGTTGTCACAACCCAAAATCCATAAGGTCGTGATAGCGCCAGACATCATTGTCAGGCAAGCCAATCATTAATTAATCAAAATAATTTTCGGTTTAAAACATTTTCTTGCACTTTATTACATTTTAACCAAATATAATTCTATTAAGTAATACAGTAGTTAGTATTACACTTTAACAAATATACCCCAACACATATCCCAGAACCCGGTGTCACAAGCACATGAGCAATTTCTAAGAATTTATACAATTATTACAAAGCCTGTCCGAAATACAACTTGACAAGGAATTTGAATAATGAAATAAATACAGTACGAAGGAGACTCTGTCAGCTGGGATCGCCTCCGGATGAATCATCTCGCCTAAGTCTCCGATTCCTCCACATTGCTATGAAAGTACCTGTGCAATAAAATGCACAACAAGTGTAGCACGAGTACAAAAACAACGTGTACTCAGTAAGTCGCCCGCCTAACCTCATAGAGGTAGTGACGAGAGGTCAAATTAAACACTTACTAAAGGTCAATTTAGAATACTTAAGTGTGCCACTAAGCATGATTATCATAGGCAATTTATTAAAATCAAGAATAAATATTTTAAAATCTGTTCACGTTTAACACATTATATCTTCCTCATATTAATAGCAATTAATCTACATGGGTGATTTAATCAAATAACAATTAATCGACGAGAAGGAACAACTTCTTCCAAAATCTTTTTAATAACTTTAAATCTCTGTCATTTCAATTGACAACTTAATATTCCAGGCCAGTAATCTGGCAAAATCATAGCAACTACGCAGCAAATATCATGCGCAAGCAATGTCGAGGGTCGAACAGTGCGGACCAACAATAATTAACTGTGCACTGCTGAAGGGTCGAATGGCTCGAACCATAGATGCATCTATTTTTTCCTGCTCGTGAATCGATCATGCGACGCGGTCAACATAAAAATGATAAGGCTAGCCTGCTCGCGAATCATACCTGCGACTCAGGTGCTCATATGTACACATATTCACATAATAAATCCGGATTTTTTTTATCAAGAAAACAGTTACTCAGGAGAGTGGTAAAATTCTTCTTAAAGGAACATGAAACATAGCTTTTAAATCTTGTTTTGAAACTCATTTGCCAAGTTCAAAATATTCAATAATATAACCCTACTAGGTGTACAATTATCTACAGAGGAATCAATTCTCTTTTTAGATGATTAAAATAATAAACTCTAGTCTTCTTCAGATATTCAGTTTCGATGTTAGTAGTTTAATATTACAGGCAGGATTACAGGTACACACATAAGGCATGTTAATGGGTCCTAGGCTACCCGGACATGGCATGATAGTAGCTAAGCACGGACTCCCGTCATCTCGTGCCTCCGTAGCCCCCAAAGATAATAGCATGTACTGAATTAATTCACCTAGGGGGACGATTCCCCCTCACAAAGTTAGAAAGGAGACTTACCTCGCTCCGAAATTCCAATACCGGCTTCCAAGCCCTTCCGATGACTCCAACAGATGCACAACGCTCCGAAACTACATAACGGCAAAGCAAAGAAAATTCATCCTAATACTCACAACAAATTCAAATTATATACTTTCCCAACCCCTCTCATTGAAATGACCAAAATTCCCTCGAGCCTACGTGCCCGAAAATCCAAAATTCTTGAAGATACATGCTACCCATAGCCTTACTAACTCAAATATACAATTTACTCAAATATTCATGCTCAATTCGTGGCTAAAAATCCAACTTTCTATTTTCTAGGTTTCTTCAATATATTCCCAATTTCTACAAATTTCCACGCCTAATCCATGCATATAATATTCTATTTATCTTACAAACAGTAGAATTTACTTACCTTGATGCCTGACGAAAATCCCCCTTGAAATGCTCTCCAAAATCGCCCATGCCAAATGAAAAATGGGTGAGAAATGACAAAAAACCATCTTTAACACATTCTGCCCAGGCCTCCTTTCGCACATGCGGTCCAATAGCCACTCCTGCGGCTCCGCACCTGCGGAAATTCCATCGCAGGTGCGGCTCTGACTCAATCCAGCATCTCTCGCTTCTGCGGTCCCTTCTTTGCACCTACGCTTCCGCACGTGCAACCATCTTCCGCACATGCGGCCTCCTCAGCTCCAGCCCAAAACTCGCAACTGCGGCGCCCTTAGCCACACCTGCGATCAAAGCCTCGCAGGTGCAGTTACACCAGATGACAGCAACCTTCAACCGTCTTCAACTTCAAACATTGATCCGTTAACCACCCGGAATCCACCCGAGGCCCCCGGGACACCGTCAAATTATACCAACCTATTCCAAAACATAATGCGGACTTGCTCGAGACCTCAAATCACATCAAACAACATCGAAACCACGAATCGCACCTAAATCCCAACTTTATGAACTTAGAAATTTCCAACTTCTACATCCGATGCCGAAACCTATCAAATCACGTCTGATTAACCTCAAATTTTGCGCACAAGTCATATTCAACATTACGGACCTGCTCCAACTTCCGGAATCACATTCCAACCTTGATATCAAAACTTCCACTTCCGGTCGGATTTCTCAAAAACCTTCAAATTTCTATCTTTAGCCAAATGACTTCAAAATGACATACGGATATCCAAATTCACTTCCGATCGCACTCCCAACTCCAGAATCACCATACGAAGCTATTCCCAGAATCAGAATCCCAAACGGACATCCACAACACTGAAATGCACTTCAAGCCTAAATTTATGAAATTCTTCTAAAATGCTAACTTCCACAATATTCGCCGAAATGCTCCCGGGTTATCCAAAACCCGATCCGGACATACGCTTAAGTTCGAAATCATCATACGAACCTATCGGAACCTTCAAATCCTGATTCGGAGGTCGTTCACTCAAAATTCCAATCTTAGTTGATTTCTCCAACTTAAGGCTTCTGAAATGAGAATTTTCTTTCCAAATTAATTCTAAATTTCCTGAAATTCAATTCCGACCACGCCCACGGGTCATAATACCTGAAACGAAGCTGTTCACGACCTCAAACCGCTGAACGACGCGCTAGAGCCAAAAATGACCGGCCGGGTAGTTACATTCTCCCCCACTTAAACCGACGTTCGTCCTCAAACGTGCTAAGAACTGCTCTGGAGTTATCTAAAATCACTGTTTAACACCCCGAGCACCTGCCCGTGCTACCACAACCCAGTTTAGTACATTAGTTTGATCACATCTAAAGATTTCTTCTTGTTTTTTTCCATATAATAAGCTCAGAATTCATTCAAACACCTGAAATTCCTCTACCAGGCGTAGTTCCAATATATAAACACCGTATCATTTACCACATGACATGCTAGAACATGACTGCATACCTTTGCTGAAATAGCTCCATGCACCACAAGATTCATCATCTAAGCACAATGACATTCCCTGAACCTTAATAGCCAAAATCCCACGAATCTAATGCTCCCAATGCACCCACGATATATATATACATACATCCTGCTATAATGCTGACGATACCACCACAACGGAGGAAATGTGCAGAAATTCATACTCAATTGCAGAGCTAACAAATCCTTGAATACCTCATCTTGACTAGAATCATCACTTCATTATGAACCTGAATAATGGTATTTGTTCTTTAATATACACTTCACATAACCTCATCGCGCTGTTCCCTGATCCGATAGTCCCGTCTCACCCAGTATGAACTGCTCAGACAAAAAATCACCCCAATAGCCTCACATGATACCACATCGCGCCAATATAGCATAACACGAACATGATAATAAGAAACGGCTCAGGAAGGAACTATTCAACTCACGCAACTAATATGAATTCTTATCTGAAAATAGGAAGTAGAACACAAGAAAATAAATATGGAACCTCACTCATCATCACACTGTTGCGGCATGCAACCCGATCAGAATAACATACCCATGGCGACGTGCCACCCGATCCACACATAAAATTTACATAAGAAGATATATATATATATATATATCTTCTTATGTAAATTTTATGTGTGGATCGGGTGGCACGTCGCCATGGGTATGTTATTCTGATCGGGTTGCATGCCGCAACAGTGTGATGATGAGTGAGGTTCCATATTTATTTTCTTGTGTTCTACTTCCTATTTTCAGATAAGAATTCATATTAGTTGCGTGAGTTGAATAGTTCCTTCCTGAGCCGTTTCTTATTATCATGTTCGTGTTATGCTATATTGGCGCGATGTGGTATCATGTGAGGCTATTGGGGTGATTTTTTGTCTGAGCAGTTCATACTGGGTGAGACGGGACTATCGGATCAGGGAACAGCGCGATGAGGTTATGTGAAGTGTATATTAAAGAACAAATACCATTATTCAGGTTCATAATGAAGTGATGATTCTAGTCAAGATGAGGTATTCAAGGATTTGTTAACTCTGCAGTTGAGTATGAATTTCTGCACATTTCCTCCGTTGTGG